>PYAF01001246.1:131457-159594 GCA_007407185.1 Glycine tomentella | reverse complement strand
AAACTTAATAACTATAAATAAATAAACAATTCTTATATTTTAACAATTTATACTACAAACTAAATAATTATAAACTAACATTAAATATTGTCTAACCTAATGTTTAAACTCATGCATATCCTCTATCCTAATGTTTATAATTCACAACTTAATATACTGTAATTATCTACAATTATATGAAAAATTAAAAATATAAACAAAATACTACAAAAATTATAAACTTACCTTATCAGTAACTTCACAAAAGCAAAAACAAGAAACCAAATCGAGAGAGCAAAGGAAAAATTTTTGGCTGAAAGTGATGGGGGGAGGGAGACGGATAGTGAAAGTGGGGGTTTATATAGTGGGCCAACGAAGCGTAAAACGCTGGGCCCAATAGCGTTTTCTGCACTCCACTGAACCCGCCGTACAGAGCAGCGTATCGCGTGGCGCCACGTAGCTGAACACGCTGGTCCACCCAGCGACTTCCGCGTGTAACACGCTGGACCAGCTGGCGAGTTACGTTGCGCCTTGTCAGCAGCTGCGCGGAACTCGCTGTTCCGTCTGGCGACTTCCACGTGTCGCTACCCGCCCCCCTCACCCAATAGCCGGCTGCCACGTGTCGCGCCTTTCTCGCTGAGCTGCCCGGCGATTTAGCCCGCGTGGCACTTCCGCAATTACTTTTCACCGCGTGGCATTTTGCCAATTTTTTTGAAGAAGCGTGGCATTTTTGCCACTGTTCCGAAAAAAGAAAGGCTTTCCATATTAGTTAGTCAAAAGAAAACGCGTCCTAATAAGTGCGGAGTTCTTTCCTAACCCATCCCATTGCTCGGCAAAACCTTTAGAAATTAAAAGGCACTAAAAATCTGACAAAAGAGAAGCATTCACAATGAAAGTAATTTGAGTAGTTTTGCTGTCCGCTCTAGTCCATTCATCGGTACTGCTCAATTCTAATTAATTGAATAGTTTATGGAAAAGCATAGGATTAAACAGTTTCTGTTCAAAGTGCAAAGACGTACAACCTTCATATTATAATTGTGCACTGTTGTTATGTTTTACTAACTTTTAGATGAGTTTAATTACTATACATTATCATTGCAATTTTTTTATACTATCAACTAATTAGGATAAAACTTCAATTTTTAGGATGTGTGATTTTGTAATTGGATTGACGGTATAAAAAATCTTTATAGTGTCAATATATATCAATTAAATTCCTCTTATATACTTTAAAAATTAAAACCCATTTCATCTAATACTTGCTTGTTAAATATTGGTTAATTCAAAAAGGAAAATATTAACGCATAAAAGGACAATGATAGGCAAATTAAAGACAAAGCTTAAAAAGTTTAAAATGCTAAAGTCATTGTGGAAAACAGAGTCAAGAAAAACTACATTAAATTCATTGGCAAAAGTATCTGGCTTCAAAAGGTGTTTGATTCCAAATCATTCAAAATTAAGTCTTGAAATCTGCTAGGTTTCCTGTATTCATTAATTGTTAGTTAAAAGAAAATGAAACTTATTAATTAACTCTGAGAGTTCTTTTCTATCCCATTCCATGGGGCAAGACCTTTAGAAGTTACAAGTCTCTAAACCTGACAATTCACGGCAACTTCTCAATTGACATAATTAATTGACTAGTTTTGGACGTGTGGAATGCTCTTGGGTAGAACGTAATTTTGTAGGGTTGAACAACTTCTAAAAGGTTTCATGGAAAAGTATAAGAATACGTACAATTTCTTGAGCTACGTTTATAATCTGTTAAAAGTGCAAAGACTACCAATCTTTGTATATATATTTATAACTGTGCACAGTTATGTTTTACTAACTAGTGGATACTTAAAACCAGTTCCATCTAATACATGGCAGTTGTCACACAAACAAATCATCTACAATGAAAATTGAGCTTGTCTCATCACTTCTGGTGATTCCCTTCAATTGGTTGTGGCCTTTGCAGGTTTAGACATAATTGAGCTGTCTACTCACAACAATGCTCAATCGACATAATAAAATTAATGAGTAATTTTACAGATATGAAATGCTCTTGGAAGGGAATTAATTTGTAGTTTGGAACAATTTCTAAAATGGTTTAAAAAAAAAGCATAATAATCCTGAGGATTGAGTGATTGTGGACTGATTAGAAGATTTCAAAAGCATAATTTCAAATTTAGAACACTCACCATGATTGACATGTCTTACAACAAATGTGAGGGAGTTATAACATTATTAACTTAACTTACTGACCTTTAATGTAGCAACTTTGTACTGGACGTAAATTTCATTGATGCTCATCCCAATATGACAATTCTAATGCCTAATTAAGTTTCTTGGTAAAGCAATCCAAATTATGCTATCTAGACCTTTCTCACAAATTGCTGACCAGGTTGGAAGAACAAATGCAGAAACGTTGTGACAATTTATTCTGAGGCCAAATTCAGTTTTTTGGTTCACTCCCAGGTTTTCCTATATATATATGCCACCTAATTGAACTTCTCCATAAATAACTTAAGCTCTGTTATTCCACTCAACATTGTTGAACATCTGTTTCTGTGGCCAGAATTCTCATTCCAGTGCTGAATTTATATTTTTCTATAAATTCGGTATTTTAAAATCAACTTCTTGCATTTCACAATTCAAGAATAAAATAGAAACCATTATTTGAAAAATTGGTCTCTAAACTTTACAATTTAATGTTAAAATGATCTTAAAAAATATAAATTATTGTTAAATTAATCCTTAAACATTATAACTTAATGACAAAATAGTCTAAGAAATTTAATGACAAGATCAATTTGTTGTACTTTTTGCATATTTGAGAACTAAATTTAAATTTTCTATATTTTAATGATTAATTTATCAATGTCTCATATTTTCATGAACCAAAATAGATTTTTTTTTTCTAAAACAATTATTTTCTTTTACATAAATAAAGTTGAAAATATTAAAATAGTTTTTTTTAAAAGCTTAAAATAGTGAAGCTTTTACATCAAAGTACCATCCAATCGTTTTATTCTACTCCAATTTCAATGATAAAAAACATTTAATTTTTTTGTTTTATTTTTGAAATTAAAAATCATAATTGCCTGAAAAAGTAAAACATTAATAATAACTTTTATCCTCCTCATTCGTTTCTTTTTGCCTTGACTTTTCTCAAAATAATATATGGTTATAAGTTGGGCAAATTCTGGATCATTAAATAGGTGGTCCACAGGTGGATCAATAGATTTTATATATTTTTATTATGTGAAAAGTCTATTTTACCCTAAGAGAAAAAATCCTATCTCTACGTTCAACTTCCGCTCCTTGCGTCCCTCCAACCTTTCTTGTCAGTCCCAAAACAAAACGACAGATCTACAAATCCAGCGTCTCGACGCGGTTGAGGTTGAATTTTTGTTCAGTTGAGGAATTGAAGTTTGGTTAATGTGAAGTTTTTTGTATGAGCAGATTTTACACTTCCCAGTTTCGGTTTGAGGTCTGAGTTTACGGCTGAATTTGGCGGTAGGCATTTGACACCCGAAGGGTTAATATGGTCTATTCACAATATAATTTATAACCATTTTTTATGTATAAAATTAATATCTTGGTTGCCCCTCTCAAATCTCGACCATCCGTTATTTATTTGTATATCCAATGACTATCAATGAGGGTAAAGTTAAGTAGTTAACATTTCCTTTTCTAAACTTACACGTCTAAGGGTGAATCACCTATTTCATGGTTAGAACTTATAAGTTGACTCAAAAGTCTTAGGCAATGTTTTTTTCCATATTCAGAAGTGGTGGGAACTTTAAATGTATGGTTAGAATGGCAATTTATGCCCCCCATAACATTTGTCTGAAGCACCATTCTTCTTAGACAATAATTTCCTTTCATCTCTTCCATGTCTTCTTCCTCCAGTTACGACTACGATCTCCATGATGATGAGATGGAGATCGCTTGCTCTGATGGAGATGATGAGATGGAGATGGACTTTCTGCGCGAACGGTATCAGGAGGACAACAGAAACTATGATGTGTTTTTGAGTTTCAGAGGGGAAGACACGCGGGCTTCTTTCACTTCACATCTCTATTCCGCTCTTCACAATGCGGGAATCTTTGTTTTCAAGGATGATGAGAGACTTCCAAGGGGAAGTAAAATTTCACCCTCGCTGCGGTTAGCAATTGAAGAGTCTCGAGTTTCTGTTGTTGTTTTCTCTAGAAACTATGCAGAGTCGCGATGGTGTTTGGAAGAGTTGGGGAAAATAATGGAGTGTCACAGAACAACAGGGCATGTGGTAGTGCCAGTGTTCTATGATGTAGATCCCTCTGAAGTACGTCATCAAACAGGCCACTTTGGAAAAGCATTTCGAAACCTTGAGAACAGACTTTTTAAAGTGCAAGAGGAAAAGCTGCCACCATGGTGGAAGACGCTTCGTGAGGCCGCTGGCATCTCAGGGCTTTCTGTAGTCCGAAACTGCAAGTAATAAAAACACTTCCAGCTTTCTTGTATTTTTACTGAACATTGTCCCTGGAATTTACGATTATGAAATTCATAACATGTACATGTATGAAGTGATACAATAGAGGTGGGTAATAAGATAAATCTCCTCACGCGGCATTGGTGGGAGGCACTTTGTGAGGCTGCTGGCATCTTGGGGCCAGTCTCAGAGTTCAGGTAATTGAGACACTTTATGTTTTCAGATTTTTATGGAACATTGTCTATAAAAATAACATTTATGAAATTCATGACATGTATGACGCAGAAAAATAGACACTGCTAATAAAATAGACCACTTTGTGGAGCGTTGGAGGGACGGACTTTGTGTTGCCACCTGCATCCCGAGGTATTTAGACTCAAATATTTTTTACTTAACATCGTCTCAAGATTTAATTCCTCATTTGGTGCGTATAATTACAAAAACTTTAGGTTTTATACTTAAAAACATCACATTCGTTGTATATCATTTTAGTCCTTGCCAAATGATTAAAAATGATGTGTAAGGACTAAAATAGTATTGAGACTAGAATGTAAAGTTTTTGAATCTATAAGGATAAAATAAGTAATTAAACTATATCTAAAAATAACATTTAAGAGTATATTTGGATGAAATATTTTAAAATTTCAGAAAATTTAAAATTTTGAGAAATTAAAATGTATCAATTAAAATTCTTTTATTTTTAAAATTTTGTGTTTTGAAAAAGAAATTAAATTTTTTTATTTTCAAAATTTTGTGTTTGGATAAAGAAATTGAATTTCTTCGTTTTTTAAAGTTTGAACCTCATGCACGAAAAAATGAGTGAGATGGGTGCCATGAGAGTAGCGGGGGTCGGAGTACTCGTTCGAGATTGAGACGGAACAAAAAGTTGTGCGAATAGAGCTTCTAGAGGAGAAGATAGAGAATTTCAATTTCTCACCTTTTAGAAAGAAATTCAAATTCCACATTTTTAGTTGTTTAAAATTCTGTTTTAAAATTTCAAAAATTTCAATTCCTCATATAAAAATATATAAACAATGAATTTTAAATTAAAGAATTTCAATTTTCTTAATAAATTACTTTTTCCAATTAAAATTCTCTATCCAAACATACTCTTATGAAATTCATAACATGTATGAAGGAGAGGAATGTTGATTTCTGGAAAGTTAATAGATCTCCTTGTGAAGCATTGGAGGGAGACACTGTGTGAGGCACTTTGTGAGGCTGTTATTAGTATCTCAGATGGTGCAGCCTTAAATTCCAGGTAATTGAGACACTTCCTACTTTAAGATTTTTACTGAACTCTCCGCAAATACTAACTTTTATGAAATTCATAAAGTGTATCAAGTGGAGAAAAGGAGATGGCTAATAAGATAGATCTGCTTGTGAAGCATTGGAGTGAGCGACTTTGGGAGGCTGCTGGCATCTCGGGGGGTGCAGACTTAAATTGCAAGTAATTGACACAATTTCTGTTTTTAATTTGTCTTAATATGTTTTTATCTCTAATAAATATTCAAATTTTATATTTGCACTCTAATAAATTTTCATTTTGAGTAGAATCTTTAATAAAATAATAATTTATTTTTGATCCTTGACACTTAATTTTAGTCTATAATAAATTAATGAATTTAATGTTTGGTTCCTGATAATTTTTTTATTTGTTATTAGTCGGAATTAAAACAAAATTCACTCATTTATTAGAGAATAAATACACAATACGTTCATTTATAACTAAGGACAAAAAACAAAAGTGTTATTTTATTAGAGATTAAATGTTAAACAAAAATTTATTAGGGAGGAAAGACAAAAATCTAATGTTTATTAGGGATAAAAAGATATATAAACCTTTAGATTTATACTGAACATTGTTTCTAAAAATAACATTTATGAAATTCGTAACGTAACATGTGTGAAGAGGGGAAATGAAGCTTGCTAATGAGATAAACCTCCTCGTGAAACATTGGAGGGAGGCACTTTGTGAGGCTGCTGGCATCTCAGGGGGTATAGGCTTAAATTCCTGGTAATTTAGAAACTTTCTGCTTTCATTTCTTACTGAACTTTGTCTCTAGAAATCACGTTTATGAAATTCATAACATGTATCAAGTGTTGAAGAGGAGATCAGAAGAGATTTTACGGTCCTTGTGATGTGTTGGAAGGATGCACTTCGCGAGGCTGGCATCTCAATGTTGGTCCCAGATGATTACAGGTAATTGAAATTAATTCTTTGCGCTTTCTCAGTATTTTTACTAAACATCGTTATTACACATATTAGTTTGTTATTGGTTCATGAGTTTATTTGTTTGTTATAACCTATAAACCTACTATACAAAGCAACTATGTATCCACTTTGCTGTGTTGATCAATAAAAGAATTAGCCATTTCTTATTCTTGAATCGTTTCATGGTATCATACTATCACTACCATAGCTCCTTTTTGGAACTCTGCTGTGCATAGTCTTCGAAAGTGCCTCCTTGCAACAATCTGAATGCGAATAATCCCTCCTCTACTCCGAATCCTGTACAAGATCCTATGAGCCTTTTCTATGTCAATCCAAATGAAAATCCCGCAGCATCAATCGTTTCTTCTCCATTGACTGGTACGAATCACCACAAGGGGGCTCTAGCGATGCAGCAAGTGTTGATTACAAAGAACTAGCAGAAATTTGTTGATGGAAGCATCAGAAAACCTGATCGGTTTGATCCGGTTTACGAAACATGGGACAGATGCAACAACAGTTTTGTACTTTCCTGGATTATGATCTCTGATGCTAGGAGGAATTTGTGAGAAAGATTCTGATGCTAAGAAAGCATTGCTATCACAGAACTTGCCTCTGATGCTAGGAGGAATTTTCGAGAAAGATTCCCACAAGCAGATCTGGTAAGAATTTCCAAAATTGAGGAAGGCTTATATTCCTTCAAACAGAATTCACTTTCTGTCGCTCAATTTTTTAACGAACTCACAGTACTGGATAATGCTGGATAATGTTTTCAGTGAAAGGAACTGGAGCCTAAAAAGGCTACTGAGCAGCCTGTTGTAACGGGCCTCAATGGTGAAGAATACAAGACTTTTATTTAGCATGTGTTTGGATAGAGTTTTTAAAAAGGATAATGTAATTTTTTAGGGCATTTCAATTGATACTCAGGAAAATGCTCCATTTGGATATCTACTTTTAAAATTTCATAAATTCTCCAAATTTCCTGTCCTTTGTTAAAATGAGGAATTTACAATTCCAGTAAAATAGGTGGAATTTCAAATTTCACCCGTCACACACCACGTGCCCTTTCCTCTCGGTTCTGTTGTTTATCGACAACATAAGATTGTTGGAATAAACTTTAAAAGAAATATTGTTTACGAAGTTTAAATTTAAAATAAAAGAGAGAATTATGTGGAGAGATATGTGAAAAGATATGGGGAAAGATAAGATATGGAGAGAGATATTGTGGAGAGATTTTGTTTCAATTTAAAATTTAAATTTACGAATTGATTAGGTTTAATTTCTATTGCTTATAAATAGCATATTATGTAAAGGAGTCTGTGGTGGCTTGGCAGACTATTATCAATAGAACGAGAGTTTTTCTTCTCCAGTAAATTTGTGTGTTTTGTGTGAGTGCACCAGTGTGTGTGAGGGGACCTGTGATACCACAGATACCACAAATTGGTATCAGAGCTTGAGAGAATGGAGAGTGGTCCAAATAGTAGTCTACCATTATCCCGCCTTACAAAGACGAACTATGAGAATTGGAGTATCCAGATGAAAGCTCTGTTGGGAGCTAATGATAGTTGGGAGGTTGTCCATGATGGTTTCGAAGAACCATCATCCACGACAGGATACACGGCGGCGCAGAACAAGACATCGAAAGAGATGCGGTTGAAAGACAAAGGGGCGTTGTATATGTTGTTCGGGGCTGTTGATGATTTCGGATTTGAGAAGATCGTTGGCGCAACAACGTCAAAAGAAGCGTGGGACATTCTTGCAAATGTCTACAAGGGAGCTGATCGAGTTAGGCAGGTTCGACTTTAAACTCTCCGTGGAGAGTTGGAAGTAATGAAGATGAAAGAAGGAGAAAGGGTATCCGATTTCATTACTCGGGTCCAGACCGTAGTGTAACACCCCGTATGCATCCATTGTATTAACAATTATTTTATCAGATAAGCGCAGTAATTACTTTAATTAAAAAGTCGCGGAAACGATTTTGAAACCATATTTCTTGATTCATTATGTACGGTATATCACCCACAAAACGGAAATGCCATAATCAACACTAGCCCCTCAGATCCAGATAACATAAAGGCAGGTAACCAAGTAACTCAACAGATACAGCAGGAGAAACACAATTACATAACTAAAATTGGTTATGTACGAATATACATCATCTAGCACTCGCAGTGTCTATACAAAAGAATAAGCATCCGAGTGCTTTGATCTCAAAGATCCTTCCTCACACGAGGGCATACAAACCATATAGAGAGTCCATGTACAAAACCTAAACATAACCACAATATGTGCACACACACATATCTTCCCTCTACAGGGGTACAAGGTATATCAAAATATACAAAATTAGCCTCCCAGCTCACAAGTAGATGCACAGCTTTCCCTACTGGGGTCTTCTGCCCTGGGAACCATCACCTCTGGTATCAAAGTCACCTGCAAAACATAACCCCACATGGGGTGAGATAAAACATCTCAATAAGCTTAGGGTCCTTGGAGGCATCTCCTCCACCCTGGCTCACTTTTATGACACATGTCATCAAGGCATCACAAACAATCTGGCCTCCCGGCCCTCATAACAATACATAACCAAGTCATCTAGCTCTAATGTATACTGCGAAACTACGCCGCCACGATGCATCATCATCAGCATCAAACCTCAGTGTGAGACCGGAACTCACACCTGTGTCATCCCATCGGGAGCTACCCCTTATGCATGGACGCACGTATATGACACCTTCGAGAATAGGTTTCAACCGCGACGGGACCACCTATCTCTTGGTCTTAAGGGATCATCATCACCCTGGGATCATCATCACCCAAGAGCAAACCAAGCTAGGAGGTGCGCTCTTCTCCTAGGGAGGTCCATATCTATCTAACTGGCCAGAAGATCTAATCACAGGTATCCATACATACAAGGCATATAATCATGCATACATATCATTATGAGAAAGCAACACCAAATCAATGCATGCACCATGAATGCAACCATCACTCCCTCGGAGTATGGTGGAACACAGCAGTGGGAAACACTCCCAAGAAATCAAGAACTTACCTGGCAAAGCCGTGTTCTACAGTTCAATTCCTGAACGGTGGTCTACGCCACTGACACCCTCGGTGTCACGCCTATACAAGGCATATAAGCTCAATCTGACACCAATTCAACCATACAAGGCATAAACCTCTGAGTCATTTATCTTAAAGTTATCAGAGCTAATCAATTCACTAGACAACTCATAGACCCTCAGCGCTCTATCTCGGCCTAACCAAGACACTAAAGTCTCCACATGACTCGGTACAAGCCAAAACAAAGAGCTAAAAACTTTATACAGGCCAATACTCAAGATTATATAACATGGCTTGAACGGTTTCTTTCACACAATAACACCGTTCCTAAAGCCTCTCTAGCACATAAAGATTAAGTATCAAGGCTCATGCATGTTCTACAATCAACAATAAACCAACATACTAGTTATACATGCATTTCTCAGAGCCAAAAACCAAAGTCCATGAAACCAACATATCAAAACTAATCCTTCATCATAACAACCTCCTAAACATACTCTTCTAAAAGACCCAAGCCTAATTCTAGCTCTAGCTCAAAAGGGTCACTATTCATCCCAAGAACAAAATCACAAATCAAACGGTAAAACTCGAGTTTCTTACCTCTAAGATGACAAGGAAAGCTAATGGACCACTTCCCCAAGCTTGGGTGTCCGAGAATCGCCTCCTTTCCCCGCTGAGCTTGAGTTTTGTGAGGTTCCCTAGAGAAAGGGATCTCTCCGTTTGATGGTTTTTATGGAAAAGTGATGAAGGATTCTAACTCATAGGAAGGTTCCCTACAAGTTTCATGTTGAAAGGGAAGTGTTTTGATGAAGTTTGGTGAAGATATGGAGCTTTCCAAGCTCAACAATGGCGGAATAGGGCCAGAGGAAGAAGAAAGAAGGTTTTTCCCTTCAAAAACGCGAAAATGGCCTTTTATAGGCCCTCAGCCCGTGCTCCCATGCTACCAGCGTGGCATACCAGTGGAAAATAGCTTTCTGGAGCACTTCCCACGCTACCAGCATGAGTCCCATGCTACCAGCGTGGCATTCTAGTGGAAAATGGCTTTCTGGAGCACTTCCCACACTACCAGTGTGAATCTCACGCTACCAGCATGAGTCTCCATCCGTCACTAATTTTGTTGCTAACTCCGTCACTAAAGCTTTTTACGACCGAATATTGAAAATTCAAACTTCTTTTTCTTTTTCTTTTATTTATTTAGCCAATGTTATTATACGTAGTCAACCAACTAAAGAGAAATGGAGAGATGCTGCCCGATACCAGAGTGGTGGAGAAAATTCTGCGGTCTCTCACTGACGACTTCGAGAATGTTGTATGTGCGATTGAGGAGTCAAAGGATCTAGCAACGCTTACTGTTGACGAACTAGCTGGTTCCTTGGAGGCGCATGAACAAAGAAAGAAAAAGAAGAAAGAAGAGTCACTGGAGCAAGCACTCCAGACAAAAGTTTCAATCAAGGACGAGAAAGCGCTCTATTCTCAGAATTTTCGAGGTAGAGGACGTGGCCGAGGTGGAAGTGGATACGACAGAGGTGGTAGAGGTCGAGGTCAAGAAGGATGGAATAAGGAGCAAGCTGAATCAAGTCAGCAGAATTGGTGAGGCCGAGGTCGTGGAAGAGGTCGACATTCAAATGTAGAATGTTTTAAATGTGGAAAGTACGGACACTACTCAAATGATTGCAACTCGGACAGATGCTACAAATTTGGCCGAGTTGGTCATTTTGCGAAGGATTGCTGAGGCGAAAGAAGAACAAATGAAACTGCAAATTTTGTTGTAGAAGAAGTAAGAGATGGAGGAGTTCTGATGATGGCTGATGATGGCTGGAGGTGAAGTCAACCAAGCATCTGAGATGGAATGGTTTATAGACACTGGTGCAAGCAATCATATGTGTGGGTATAAGCATTTGTTCAGTAATCTGAAACAAACAGAAGCTGGACATGTTTCTTTTGGAGACGCTTCAAAGGTCAGTGTAAAAGGCCGAGGTACGATTAGCTTCTTGCAGAAAGATGGACGAGTTGGGTGTATTCAAGATGTTTATTACGTGCCTGAACTCAAAAGTAATATTCTTAGTGTGGGACAACTGATGGAGAAAGGCTACTCGGTTATCATGACAGACCGAGTTCTCCTCTTGAAGGAGAAACAAGGACGATTGATAGCCCGAGTACAGATGGAGAAAAATAGAATGTTCAAATTAACCTTGAGAAGTATGGAGGTTGGCTGTTTGCAAGCCGAAATGAGTGGTGAAGCATCCTTATGGCATCGTCGATTTGGGCACCTTCACTATGGAGGCCTGGCCAAGATGATGAATAAGAATATGGTGGACGGGTTGCCAAGTTTGAACTGTGAGAAGAGATTCTGTGAAGATTGTGTGCTGAGTAAACATGCTAGGAGTCTATTTCAGAGGTCGGCCAAATACCGAGCACGACAACCACTAGAACTAATTCATACCGATTTGTGTGGACCTATCTCTCCTGGGTCCTTCAGTAGAAAGAGGTATTTTGTTACATTCATAGATGATTTCAGTCAAAAACTTGGGTGTATTTGCTGGAAGAAAAATCCAAGGTGTTTGAAGTATTCAAGAATTTCAAAATAATGATCGAAAATTCGACTGGAAGGAGGATCAAGTCGATACGCTTTGACTGAGGTGGGGAGTACACATCAAATGCATTTAGAAGGTATTGCGAGGAGTACGACATTAGAAGATTCTTAACTGCACCATACTCACCACAACAAAATGGAGTAGCTGAGAGGAAAAATCGAACCATCCTTGACATGGTGAGATCAATGCTGAAAATGAAGAGAATGCCCAAGGAGTTTTGGGGGGAGGTTGTTCTGTGTGTTGTATATGTACAGAACCGCTATTCGTACTCCAATCTGAATGGAAAGACCCCACAGGAATTATGGACGGGTCAAAAGCCATCAGTGGGCCATTTCAGATTCTTCAGGAGTGTGGCCTATGCACACATTCCTGATCAGCAAAGAACTAAGTTAGAAGACAAGAACAAGAAGTTTACCTTCATTGGATATGACGAGAAGACAAAGGGATACAAGATGTTAGATCCCGACACCAAGACAGTAATGATAAGTCGAGATGTGAAAGTAAATGAACATAATGAATGGAATTGGAGTATTCCATCTGAGATCAAATCAGATCCCGAAAAGATGGTTATTCAAGATGAGAAGGAAGGAGGATCACCAAGTTGGATCTCGGCAAGGCATGAGACAGCTGATGAAGACGAGATGACACTACCCCGGATGAGAAGTTTGCAGGATTTGTATGATTCAATTAGCGAAGCCCATCTTGTTTGTTTGTTGACAGATTCTGAAGAAATAAGGTTTGAAGAAGCAATTCGAGATGAGAAATGACAAAGCGCCATGGATGAAGACATCAAGGCTATTGAACGGAATGATACTTGGGAGCTGGCCGAGTTGCCAAAAGGAAGTCAACCCATTGGAGTTAAATGGGTTTGTAAGAAGAAAATGAATGATGATGGAGAGATAGAGCGATATAAAGCCCGGCTGGTAGCTAAAGGGTATGTGCAAAAGGCAGGAATAGACTATGATGAGGTGTTCGCATATGTTGCTAGAATGGAGACAATCAGATTGTTGATCTCACAAGCAGCTCAATTTGGGTGGCCGATTTACCAAATGGATGTCAAGTCGGCATTTCTGAATGGTGTACTTGAAGAAGTGTATCTCGAACAACCTCCGGGATACTTGAAGGGCGGAGAAGAAAAGAAAGTGTTAAGATTGAAGAAAGCTTTGTACAGATTGAAACAAGCACCGAGAGCCTAGAATACCCGCATTGATGCATATTTCAAGGAGGATGGTTTTGAACGGTGTCCCTATGAGCATGCCCTATATGTTAAGAAAAGGGGTGATGATTTATTGATGTTGACGACCTGATTTTCATGAGGAACAGTGAAGAAATGGCACAAGAGTTCAAGAAGAAGATGTCAAAAGAATTTGAGATGACTGATCTTGGCCTAATGAGATATTTTCTCGATTTGGAAGTCAGACAGGACGAAGCTGTAATTTTTGTCTCTCAGGAGACTTATGCGAAGGGAATACTGAAAAGGTTTAAGATGACAGATTATAATCCGGTTTCAACACCTATGGAACCCGGTTCAAAACTTTCAAAATATGATGGAGGAGAACGTGTTGATCTGAGAAACTATAGAAGTTTGGTGGGATGCTTAAGATACTTAACATGTACGAGGCCGGATTTGTGTTTAATTGTTGGAATTATAAGCCGGTTTATGGAAGAGCCGAGTTACTCTCATTGGAAAGCGGCTAAAAGGATTCTAAGGTACATTCAAGGGACGATCTCACAAGGACTTCTCTATTTGTCGGAAAATTACAAGTTGAAGGGCTACTCGGACAGTGATTGGTGTGGAGACGTGGACGATAGGAAGAGCACGACTGGCTATGTATTCTTCATGGGAAACACAGCTTTTGCCTGGATGTCAAAGAAAGAACCAATTGTGACTCTATCAACATGTGAAGCCGAGTAAGTTGCAGCATCCTGGTGTGTCTGCCATGCAGTCTGGTTGAGGAATTTGTTGGAAAAGCTGGAGCAAGTTCAAGTTGGTGCAACCGAGATCCAGGTTGATAACAAGTCGGCAATCGAGTTAGCGAAGAACCCGATTAATCATGAAAGAAGCAAGCATATTGACGTTAGATTCCACTTCATTCGAGGTCAAGTAAAAGAAAAGAAGATGGAGTTAATTTACATGGCGAGCCAAGAACAAGTCGGAGATATATTCACAAAGCCATTACCGACGCTGCTGCTGGAGAATTTTAAGAAGATGTTGGGAATGAAAGATGGAAGAAGTATTTAAGTTTATGAGGGGGATTTTGTTGGAATAAACTTTAAAATAAATATTGTTTACGAAGTTTAAATTTAAAATAAAAGAGAGAATTATGTGGACAGATATGTGAAAAGATATGGGTGAAAAGATATGGGGAAAGATAAGATATGGAGAGAGATATTGTGGAGAGATTTTGTTTCAATTTAAAATTTAAATTTACGAATTGATTAGGTTTAATTTCTATTGTTTATAAATAGCATATTATGTAAAGGAGTCTGTGGTGGCTTGGCAGACTATTATCAATAGAACGAGAGTTTTTCTTCTCCAGTAAATTTGTGTGTTTTGTGTGAGTGCACCAGTGTGTGTGAGGGGACCTGTGATACCACAGATACCACAAAGATCACTCCACGAGATCAATTTTCAGCAACCTCCTGCAACTGGAAACTCATAGGAGCTCGATATTACTCAATCGGGTTGAGGGCACGAGTTGAAAACTCAACTCTCAAGCATCGTTTGCTACGGGACTCTGATAGACATGGCAGATACACTGCATCAATCACTGCCAGTAGGTATGTTTCCTGATGTACACGTTCTGACATCCTCACCACCACCGTTGATGATGTCGATGCGGATCCCTCAACGTGGTGGTGTTGTGCCTCCTCACCGTCAATGCTATCAAGGTTGCAAAGATTCAAACATGGCTAATGCTTGGTCTTCGATCCATCAACGAGAATATTGCAGTAGTTAGAATTTGGGACCGTCACTATTGGACAAGTTTCTCAGGTAGAACGATATAGTGGAGCCGAATCAATTTTGAGCTTTCAAAGGATGATAAGGAGATAATAAACAAATGATCCAAATTAAATTAATAACCCAAACATCTGCAATTGAATGAAATTTGAAATCCTTCATTTGAATTACTTTTCATTTTAAATTCTCTGGTATTTTAAAACTCTCTATCCAAACACAGAAGGTTTTTGGCCCAGTCTGTCTGATATGTCTCTACACTTGCTGCTGCCCACAGGAAAATTTGATAGTAGAGCCCAAAAATGTGCCTTTTTGGGGGTACAAGGCAGTAGTTAAAGGATATTTAGCATATGGCATCCATAGCAAAGAAATTTTGATATCCAGGAATGCTCAATTTTATGAACACATATTCCCTTGCCTCTCTCTCAGTCCAGCTCTCAACCATCTTTGTTGTCAATGCTGCCATTTGCATTAACCAACAAAGATAACCACCTAAACATGTAAAGGACTATATTTGTCTTATAACAACTACTAAGCCATCAAAATGCCTTTATCCCGTTAGTTCTTACTTCTCCTATCAGTCATTATCCCCTAATCACAAATCCTGTGGCCTTTTCATTTCTACCTTAATTGGACCCACCACTTTCACACAAGCCAACAAGGATCAATGTAGGTTGATGCCATGCAGGCTGAACTGAGAGCTTTAGAGGCAAATCAGACCTGGAAGATCGTGGTTTGCTCCCAATGTTCAGGGATGGATTTAAGAGGGTTGTGCTTGCCCCCCTCCCTCAAGATCCTCTATATACATGAGAATTAAAAAAAATAAATTAATATTGATTGAGAAAAATTGATGAGAAAATTAGAATATTGAGTTAATGTTTGCTTAATTTTCTTTTAGTAGTAGATTTTACCTTTAGTTTTACACATAAATTTGATAATAAATTTTGTGGAACTTTTTATTTACCAAATAATTATTTATTGGAAGTTATATAATTAAATAATTATGTAAAAACAATCGATCCCCACCCCCCCTCTAAATGCATTCCTGGATCCGTCCCTGCCAGTGTTGTGCCCATTTGTAACCAATGGGTGTACAAAGTTAACAGGAAAACGGATGGATCTATTGAGAGATAGGTTCAAGGCTCGGTTGGTGGCCAAAGGTTAATTACAACCTTTCTCTCCAATGACAAAGTTAACCATAATCCGAGTTTGACCTTTTGGCTTTGGCATCTATCAACAATTGGTTCATTCACCAAATGGATGTCAATAACGCATTTTTCCATGGGGATCTAAAGGAAGATGTGTATATGCAAGTGCCTCAAGTGTACTTTTCTTAATTTCCTGTGTCATCTTTAATACAACTCCCTGGTTTTAGTGACACAGATTGGGTGGATGTCTTGATGCTAAGCGTTCTATTACTGGTTATTGTTTCTTTTTGGGAGACTCGGTCACTGGTTTGTTGGAAATCCAAGAAGCAGCCAACAGTGACAAAGTCCTCATCCGAGGCAGAATATCAAGCCTTAGTTCAGCTACTTGTGAACTGCAATTGTTGCTTTTTCTTCTTCAAAATCTCTCCATCACTTTTTCTGAACTGTCGGTGATCTGATCGATAATCAAAGTGCTTTGCACATTGCAACCAAACCCGTTTTTCATGAGAGGATCAAGCATCTTGAGATTGATTTTCATTTTATCTGCAAGAAGTGTATGGCTGGATTAATGCCACTGCTACCCATACACACCACTGACCAAACTGAAGACCTCTTCACCAAAAGTTTACATCCCAAGCATTTTCAGAAATTTGTTTTCAAGCTGGGATTGATTGCTATTTTCCAACCCACAGCATGAGGGGGGATATTACACATATATTAGTTGGTTACCGGTTCAACAGATTTATTTGTTTGTTATAACCTGCTATAGCCGGTTTAGATATTCCACTGTATAAAGAAACTTTGTATGAATTATCCATATATTATTCTTTAATCGTTTTAATTGTCTCTTAAAAATAACATTTATGAAATTCATAACATGTATGAAGTGGAAAAATAAAGATTGCTGCTGAAGAGATAAACATCCTCGTGAAACGTTGGGCAGAGGCACTTCGTGAGGCTGCTAGTATCTCAGGGATTGTAGTCCTAAATTCCAGGTAATGAAACACTTCTGCCTTCTCACATTTCTTCATCTAATACTCAACGTTTTTTAATACTTCAAATGTTTATGTATCATAGTACCATAATTGCACAATTTTTAAATTGGCTATTAACCAAATTAATCAACCGTCCTTTGTAATTTTTTTCCTCGTTACTTATATTATTCAGAGGTCATGTTTAAAGCATTTTATAGAAAGGGAAATATTTAAAAAGATGGAAAGAAAGGTAATATACATGGCAGAGTAAGAATTATTTTGGCAATTTTGTGTTTATAAAACAATATAAAAAAATTAAGGTTAAATAAATATTTTCTTTTATTGAACTGACGCAAAGTTGCCAAAGGCCATAACATCTGATTCTAAAAGAGTCAAAATCTGGTGAGGAGAGCATCCTCGAGCCAGTACATTTCAAGAAAATTAAAAGCTAACATAACTAATTTATCAGCGACTAAATTCCCTTTCCTCTTTGTGATACTATAGGCAGATTTCTCCTTCTATTCCATAAGAGCTTCACAATCCTTCCGAATTTCTGCCTGCTAAGAGAAATCTTGTCTTCTATGATTCTTCCATCCCATGTGCAGAAGCTGACTATTAGTCTCAAATGTGGTGTTTGAAAAACACATGTGCCCCAGCATCTTAATATCCCACCTGAATGTCATCACTTCTGCAATAAGGAGGCAGGCTGAGGCCAAATGGTTCCCAGCATTGTCCCTGAACACAGCTCCCAAACCTGTACCAACTCCTGATCTTATAAATGCATCAAAGTTTACCTTGATCTGATTTCCTGTTGGAGGATTCCAACTGATGTTCTGGTTTTGTTGTCTGCTATGCATCTATTTTTTATGTTATGCAAACGACACCATTATATCTATAACTTGTCTTGGCTGCAATTCCTTCTATGTGAAGTCTGGGTTGCTTAAAGCTATAATTTCAATCATCAAAGCCTCGTGGCAGAGCTCGGATATACCCCCACATTTGATGCAAACCATATTCTCTTGACATCCTCACAGCCAATCAAAGCATGAATAGTTGTTTCCTCCTTCCCCAAACACCATGGGCACATTGGGTCAATATGCATTCCTCTTTTGATCAGGTTTTGTCTCACTGGGAGAATATTGTGGCATGCCCTCCACACAAGGTTTTGGCATTTCAGTGCAATATCAGTTTTCCAAATCTCTGAACATAAATTTCTAGCTATAGCACTTGTTGATCCCTCCTCATTTTGCATCTTTTTCATCTCACACCGATAACCAACCGGATTTGACACTGTACCTCCCATCCATAGAATGTCACCATTTAGCTTGTCTTCCGTTCCCATTTCAGTCAAAGGAATTCTGTGAATTTCTTCCTTCACATGTGCAGAAAAAGCATCTCAATAAGCTCCACCTTCCACTGTCTTGCTTAATGGTTAATGAGATCAGCCACTAGCAAAGGATTTTCTTCTTGTGATTCGTGCGGGACATGGTATAAAGAGACATCTCCACTTTGAAGCCATTTGTCTTCATAAACCTTCACACTACGCCCACATCTCCAATCCTCCATAACACCCTTCCTTCATTATATCCTTTGAGGCCATAATACTAGACCATACATAACTTGGTCTATGTCGTCTGGATGCCTCTAAAGGGTGACACCGTGGATAGTATTTTGCCTTTAGCACTCGGGCCACCAATGAATTTTCAAAACATATAAGGTGCCACCATTGTCTTTGCTAGTATGGCTTTGTTAAAAGTTGAGGTAACTTTAAAGCCCACCCCGCCTTCATTTTTGCTCTTTGTCAATTTGACCACTTTAGCCAATGAAGCTTTCAATTCACCATGGAGCCTCCCAGAAAAATCTTACAGTCATTCTTTCATTTTCATCACAAAGGGATTGTGGTAATTGGAAACACCCCATGATGTTTGTGCGTATTGTTTGCATCACTGACTTTATCAGAACTTTTCTTCCACTCTTTGAGATAGCTTTCTCTTTCCACCCTTTTACTTTCTTCCACACTCTTTAATTTCTTTAACAAATTGGAAGACCTATGATTTTGATCTACTTATGAATGTGGGCAATCCTAGGCATTTGTCATGACTTTCCACTGCCTTTACACCAAGAAGCCTTGTTAGCTCATCAATTCTGGGACTCGGAAGATTTCGGTTACATGAGAGTTCTGAATTTTTTAAATTAATTCTCTGGCCTGAGGCTATTTCATAGGACTTCAAAATATTCACTAGCCTTCTTGCCTCTCCCACCATGGCTCTACAGAAAATCAAAAGCTATTGTTGCGTTATCATTAATCATTCTAAGTTTCATCAATAATATGTGGAAGAATACACTTTAGCCTATTAGCAATAGTTTTTGTAATAATCTTAAACACAACATTACAAAGGCTAATAGGTCTAAACTCACTGGCATGAGAGGGATTTTTTACCTTTTGAATCTAGACAATAAGAGTCTTATTTATCACAGAAGGGTCTTGGTCGATCACCATTCAAAATATTCAGGGCCATGTTTGTGACGTCCTCTCTAATAATATGTGCCAAAACTTCTGATAGAATAAAGCTGGATTGCCATCTTCCCCTGGAGCTTTGGTGGGGTGCATCTACTCTAAGGTTTCATAAATCTCCTCCCTTGAAAACTCCACATCCAGAAAGGATCACATCTCTCCATAATTTCTCCCCTCCACAAGGCTTGCAATTTCTGTCATGCCTTGAGACGGAGATGAGGTAAAAAGATCAGAGAAATACTTTGTTAATAACTCACCAACCTCTACATTCCTATACAAATTTCCATCATCATCCTGAATCTTCTTTATGGTACTGACTTGCTTTCGTTGGGATGTTTTTCTATGAAAGAAAGTTGTGTTCCTATCCACATACATCAACCACTCCACCTTCAACCTCTGCTTCCAAAGGACCTCCTCAAGCCTTAAAAGCTCCTCCAACTCACCTTCAATCTCAACTTTTGTGTTTGTTTAGAAACTGACCGGGGGGCTGCATTGAATCTTATACAGTTTCTTTCAAAGCCTTTTGATTTTTTTACACAAATTTCCAAACCTTTGTGACCCACACTCATCTAAATTTTCCATAGCTGGGTATTTTGTGTAACATCACCCCTATTTCTCTAGACGCCATTTATTACCTCCTCACTTTCCTCCACATCATTAACCCAAAATGATTCAAACCTATATCAAATTTCGATTTTTATGCATGCAGAATAATAGGATTAAGGTTTGACATGAAGCGTATTGCCGACGATGCCCAACTATCCCTCTAGTTATCATGCCTAGAATGGTTGACCAAAATCCTATCAAGCTTTTCTTCTATTAAGTCATCCCCCTATCTCTTGTTTGTCCACGTAAAGCATTGGTCCTCCACTTGCAGCTCCACCAAACCACAATAATCCACCATATCTTGAAATTGTTGAATACTTTGAATATTTGGAGCATTTCTCCCTTCTTCTCATCAACATGAAAGATTTGGTTCATATTGTTAGAATAACATAATATATCATGTTCATAAAACATAAAGCAAGAACATGATAAAGGATCTTGGGAAATCATGATTCTCACCATATAAGAAGGATAAAGACATGCTCAGAAGCGCTGATGATGGAGTAATAACCATCTCTTTCTTTACCAACACCGGTAGGGTGATTTCTCTCTTTAAGTCTTCTTTTCTATTATGTGTTTTTCTGATGGAAGAATAACACTTGGGTGAAGGGGAGAGAGGACCAACCCTATTATTTATACACAATTGTCTTTAATCTGGTACGTCCTTCATATACCATATCAACGCTTGAGATCAATGCATTTTGTAACCGTAATGATTATTGCCTATAATTAAAAGCATTAATCTTATAACGGTTTTGTAACGGTTAATTATTAATTGGGCCACATCAATAGTTGTAACTGACAATATTTCCATTATGTGGGAATATATTTCTAACACATATCCCCCACGCACATCCAAGGGCTATCATCATGAGGTTTTTGAATCTTCATAATATCCCACATTAAATGCTTCTTGTTTTGATCTGGGGATCCATACAAAAATGTGGTTGTATAAGCTTTTGAATTGTCCTGGCCATTGACCTTAACTGTGATATGATTAGGGGACCGGCATTTCAATTCTACTTCAGTACCCTCCTACCACATGATGGCCAAACCTCTAGATCCCCAATTCCTCACAATCAACACCAAGGAAATTTTCCATCCTTGTCATACCCTTTAAAAAATGTATTCTATAGTTTTATTCCTTGTTTCAATCAAGAAAGCTATGGTGGGAACTTCAATGGATAAGAGCTTACGAAGAGCTCTCACTGCCCATGGGTTCCCAAGCCAACAACAGTTCCAGCTTAAGGTCCTCATGATTCTTGGCAGGGCTGCTCAGCAGCTCCCACCATTTCCTTTTTTGATTGTTTGTAATAGACCTTTGGTCCCTCCTTGTCCCCTTCTTCATCAACCTATCATCAATGTGTCTCTTCCCTATTGGATGCGATCCAGAGGTAACACTAGTCTCCTCTTCACGAGCCATCCTTTTCCACTTCTTTGTTTTTTTGTGGTGGTTGAGATAACAGTTGTTGTATGTTTACTGCTTCTCACTTTGCTATGGCCTTCTTCATGTTTTCACTATACTTTTCATGATATCTTTCTTCTACGTCCTTCTTGCATGCCTCGGGTTTGGTGCCCTTTGGCATTGGTCCTCTTCTTCTAATGATAGATGACACTGGTTCAAAATTCTAGTTACATCAGCCACATTTATGACCTCATTCTCATGTGCAGACCCATTTTCCTCCATCGCTTTTGCTTCCTTCTCCAGTATAGCCCCCCTTCTTTAACCTCATTTCCAAACACAACAACACGTTTTACCTTCCCAAAAATTATTTCATTTTTGGACTCCTGCAACCACATTTTGACGTACAGGAGACACCCTCAGCCATGGTTCGCACGAAAAGTTATTGATATCAACGTCTTCATCATCCTCACACTCCTTCAGAAGATGATCCAGACATCCGCACATGTAACAAACATTACCAAGCCTTTCATATTTGAAAACAATCTCCCTTGCATCCTTAACTCCTATTTTCATCATCATTCCTCTTCGGAGTGGCTTGGCAATTATAGAATTGAAAAATATTATGCCATCAGAGCTTGTGGAGAAAATAACTTATAGAAAAAGCTTTATTCAACTTTTTTTCTCTTCTCTCTTTTTCTTATCTTCTTGTCAAATAATACAATGATCTATTTAAAAGTTATAATTTTCCCTTCAAGAATTTAAAGACTTAATTTCCATTAATAGTCATAAACTATAATGAAAACTCATTATAGTCATTCATATCCATAAACCACAATCAAAACCCATTATAGCTATTCATAGCCATAAACGACAATCAAAAATATTAATTGTTGACTCTTGACCTTTCATTCTCCTAAAACAAAATTTCTGAATTAAAACCCATTAAAACAAATATTTAAGTTTATTCAAAAAAACTCCCCGGTAAACTTAATGCTTCTACCATCCTTCATGCCAATCAATTTTGTTTTTCTTGAACACCCACTTCAAACCAATAGGCTGACTTCCTTTCAGCAACTCCACTAACTCTCATGTATTGTTGCGGTCAATTGCTTTAATCTCCTCGTCCATGATAGTTTGCCACTTCTTGTTTAGCACCACCTCTTTAAACCTTATATTCTTGAAATCTGCCAAAAGACATACAATATGTACCTCATTTGTCGAATTATACAAGTCTTGCAAACTTCACATTTTGGGTTGTTATGGTTCATCTTCATCATCGATAGTTTCGGGATTTGTTGGTACGACTGTTGGTACAACGGTTGATGATCCTCCATTTTCGTTGATAACCTTCGTTAAGTTATTCCAATCCAACCCACTTACTTCATTAACTCGTACATCACGACTTACCACAACCTTCTTGTTTATTGGGTCGAGTAGCTTATATCCTTTTGTTTTCTCATCACACCCAATAAAAATATACCTTTTGCTTTTGTCTTTGAGCTTAGTTCTTCGCTGATTCAGTACGTGTGCATAGGCCACACTACCAAATACTTTGAGATGAGAAACTATCAGTTTTTGTCCGCTCCATGCATTTTGTGGTGTTTGATCATCCAACTTTGCATGTGGACACCGATTTTGCACATAGATGGCGCATTGCACGGCTTCCGCCCAAAATTCCTTCGACATCTTCTTGCTCTTGAGCATTGATCGAACCATGTCAAGAATAGTCCGGTTCTTCCTCTTGGCCACACCGTTTTGTTGGGGAGAGTACGGTGCGGTTAGAAATCACCTTATGCCTTGCTCCTCAAAATACTCCATGAAAGTCGTAGGAGTATACTCGCCACCTCTGTTGGACCGTACGGATTTGATGTGTCCACTAGTTGCCTTTTCCACCACCACTTTGAACTTTTTGAACACCTCGAATGCCTCGAATTTTTCTTTTAGAAAATAAAGGAAATGAAATACATTTATTCGGGGGTGATTGGTCCACATATGTCAGTATGAATCAATCCGAGAGATTGCTTAGCCCAATATTCTGCCTTCTTTTGAAATGAAGTTCTCGCATGCTTGCCGAACACACATTCTTCACAAAATTTTCGCTCGTAATCCATGTTCGGTAGCCTGTGCACCATGTTCTTCTTCGCCAACTCGTTTAGACCACCATGATGTAGGTGACCAAAATGGAGATGCCACAGCGACGCCTTGTCTTCTATGTCAAGTCGCAAACATTTTTCTCGAACGCTTCTCAAGTTCAGCTTGTACATATGATTTCTCCCCATTTCAACTCGAGCCACCAAACGCCCGTGCTAATCTTTCAAGTGTAATACTCGTTCTTTCATAAGTATCAAATAGCCTTTCTAAATGAGTTGCCCCATACTCAAAATGTTTCTCTTGAGGTCTGGTACGTAATACACATCTTGGATTGACTAGTCTTTTGTAAATAACAAACTGTACCTTGGCCTTTGACCTTAACCTTCGACGCATCTCCAAAAGACATATGTCCAGTTTCAACCTTTCGTATCTCTTTGAATAGGTGCTTGTGTCGGCACATATGGTTGCTTGCACCCGTGCCAAGGTACCACACCATGTCATTGTTGGTGTTGACTTCATTGTGTGCCATCAAAAGAAAATCTTATTTCACCTCCTCATCTTCCGTGATTAGGTTTGATGTCTCTTCCACCTTTTTCTCGACTCGACATTCTTTCTCAAAATGTCCAACCTTGCCACAATTGTAACACTTATCGGAGTTGCAATCCTTCGCATAGTGACCATATTTGCCACACTTGTAGCACTCAATGTTGGAATAATTCGACCGACTGCCTCTCACAACACGTCCTCTTCCATGCCAATTTTGTTGGTTTGATTGCTCTCTCTCCTCATAATACCCTTCTTGATCGCGGCCTCTACCACCGCGACCATCTCCTCGAGCTCCACTGCCATGCCCTCTACCTCGAAAGTTTTGAGAATATAGCACCTTTTCATCTTTGATTGATGCCTTGGTTTGAAGTGTTTGCTGGAGTGTCTCTTCCTCTTTCTTCTACTTACGTTGTTCATGTGCTTCGAGAGAACAGGCGAGCTAGTCGACCGTGAGCGTTGTTAGGTCCTTTGACTTTCTATAGCACATACGACATTCTCAAAACTGTCAGTTAACGACCTCAAAATCTTCTCCACAACTCGCGCATCGGTTAACGCTTCTCTGTTTCAATTGAGTTGGATCACCCCGGTTTGGACACGCGTGATGCAGTCGGAGACCCCTTTCGACTCCTTCATCTTCATGCCTTCCAATTCGCCATGAAGAGTGTGAAGGCGGACTTGTTTAAGTCGGTCAGATCCTCTTTGTACACATTCGCCAAAATGTTCCACGCTTCTTTTGAAGTTGTCGCACTTGCAATCTTCTCAAAGCCCAACTCGTCAACAGCTCGAAACAACATGTACAAAGCCGCCTTATCTTTTGATCGTGTTTCTTTCAACGCATGTGTTGAGCCGTTGTATATCCTGTGGTAGTTGCTAGTTCTTTGAAACCTTCTTGGACCACCTTCCAACCATCTTGAGACCCGAGAAGAACTTTTATTTGGATGCTCCATTTTCGTATTTTGCCTTCGTTAGTCGGGGTAGTGGCACATTGTTGGTCATACTTGTCATCGACTCTGATACCAATTTGTAGAATTGAAAAAATTTATGTCGTGAGAGCTTGTGGAGAAAACAACTATTAGAAAAAAAATTTATTCAACTTCTTTTCTCTTTTCTCTTTTTCTTCCCTTATTGTCAAACATTACAATGATCTATTTATAGGCTATAATTTTCCCTTCAAGAATTTAAAGGCTTAAATTCATATAATAGCTGTAAACTACAATGAAAACCCATTATAGCCATTCATAGCCATAAACCACAATCAAAACCCATTATAGCCATTCATAACCATAAACCATAATAAAAAACAATAATTGCCGACTCTTGACCTTTCATTCTCCTAAAACAAAATTGTTGAATTAAACCCATTAAAACAAATATTTAAGTTTATTCAACAGTAATATCCATCAAAATCCTAACCCTCATGGACTTTCACACTTAATTTTCCTCCAACTGATCCCATTTGATAAAGGATCCCAAATTGTTTCCAATAGTTTCTGCTATTTCTTTAGTACAAAACCCTAATGGGATTTCATAGACAAGCACCCAAAATTGAGTTCGTGATAGGTCTACTTTGTTAGGGTTCTGATCATGCATCAGATTATTCAACACAATCAATCTTCTATAAAAATTTCGTGGACTTCCCTTTATCACTGCCTCTTTATCATTTTCTGATAGAAACCTGAACGCTAAAAGGTTTCTCTCCACATTCCTTATCTCCACCCCCTTTTTCGGCTTCCATGCTTGGGCAATTGTAGTTTTGAATGCCATCATCACATTGAAAGATTCTTTCCTATGAATCTTTCCACCAACCAAAAACCCTTATCTTCACTCATTTCCCCCACTTCAGGTATTTTGACTATCTCTACCTCCTCCTCGTTCAAATTTACATCTTTCATATTATTCATTTTGTGATATTCAAGTAGGCAGACATGAGAAAAGACAAGAACAATTGTCTATAGATTTGAGAAAAACCTCACTATGCACAACTAGAGAAACCCTAGCAAAGTCTGGAGACTAAACCAATATAAACATAAATTTCAAATTAACTATCATTTATAATTAATTAGATATCAATAATGATGGTTAACTGTATTTTTAGGAAATCACCAAACAAACATTGTTTAAAGTAGTACAAAAACAAGTGCTTATTTGTTTATTGTACATATTTATTTTTTGTTTTTAAATAACAAAACAAAATGTTTGATAAAAGTAATTTCGGAATTTTTAAAAATTATCTTGGTTTTAGTTTTTAAAATTGAAAGTGAACAATTTATGATTTTCTCTTTAGTTAATTACTCGTATTCTTGATTTAAACACAATTTTGGTCATCCACCTATTTTTTCCAATTCATAATTTTGGTCTATTTATTTTAAAATAGAGATATTTCATCGATCTATTTTAAAAAATCCTCAATTTTTCATATGTTTTATTTCTTTTAGACTAAACGTCTTCATTTATGTTTCCACAAAAAAAATTAATTAATTAAAATGAATGAAATAAATATAGGAAAAATTCAGAGATAGACAAAAATTGTGAATTTTCTGAAATAAGAGATTAAATGTACTTATTTAAAATAGGAGAATCAAAATTGCAGTGGACCAAAATTATATTTAAACATTTCTTATTTTTGTTGGTTCATTTTCTTCCTCCATTAACTCTATTTTTCCCCATTCTAAATATTAGGTATTGACAAATGTTCGGCAAAAAAAGTTTTCAAAACCAAAAAATAAAATCAGAATCAAACACACTCTAAGAACTATAATAGATTTATCATTTTGTCATATATATTTTATAGGAATGTTAGTAAGTACATGCAATGGGTGAACCTAATGGAGAACAGACGTTTCTACAATTATAACTTTTTACTCAGATTTCTCTTAAATTTTGATGCATATATGGATACCCCTTTTATTTGTTTTTTTGTATTATTATTATTATTATAGGAATGAAAGTGAGGCTATCAAAAGTATTGTTGAAAATATTACGCGTTTGTTAGACAAGACAGAGTTGTTCATTGCTGATAATCCAGTGGGCGTAGAACCACGAGTCCAAGAAATGATTGAACTATTAGACCAAAATCAATCAAAGGATGTTCTACTACTCGGGATGTGGGGGATGGGAGGCATTGGTAAAACAACTATTGCAAAAGCCATTTACAATAAGATTGGCCGCAATTTTGAGGGAAAAAGCTTCCTCGCACATATTAGGGAAGTTTGGGGACAAGATTCTGGTCAAGTATATCTACAGGAACAACTTCTATTTGATATCGAAAAAGAAACAAACACAAAGATACGTAATGTTGAATCAGGAAAAATTATATTAAAAGAAAGACTTCGCCATAAAAGGGTACTTCTTATACTTGATGATGTAAATAAATTGCACCAATTGAATGTTTTATGTGGAAGTCGTGAATGGTTTGGTTCAGGGAGTAGAATAATCATCACAACCAGAGATATGCATATACTTAGAGGGAGAAGAGTTGACAAAGTGTTCACAATGAAAGGAATGGATGAAGATGAATCTATTGAGCTTTTTAGTTGGCATGCATTTAAGCAAGCAAGTCCAAGAGAAGATTTTATTGAACTTTCTAGAAATG
>PYAF01001246.1:103451-131357 GCA_007407185.1 Glycine tomentella | reverse complement strand
GAAAGGAATGGATGAAGATGAATCTATTGAGCTTTTTAGTTGGCATGCATTTAAGCAAGCAAGTCCAAGAGAAGATTTTATTGAACTTTCTAGAAATGTAGTTGCTTATTCTGCGGGATTGCCACTAGCTCTTGAAGTCCTTGGGTCCTATTTGTTTGATATGGAGGTAACAGAGTGGAAGAATGTATTGGAGAAACTCAAGAAAATTCCTAATGATGAAGTACAGGAGAAGTTAAAAATAAGCTATGATGGTTTAACTGATGATACAGAGAAAGGAATATTCCTTGATATAGCTTGTTTCTTTATAGGAATGGACCGGAATGATGTTATACATATATTAAATGGTTGTGGACTTTGTGCAGAAAATGGAATACGTGTCTTGGTAGAAAGAAGCCTTGTAACTGTAGATTATAAGAACATGCTTGGAATGCATGATTTGCTGCGAGACATGGGAAGAGAAATCATTCGTTCAAAAACACCAATGGAGCTTGAGGAGCGTAGTAGGTTATGGTTTCATGAAGATGCGCTTGATGTATTATCAAAAGAAACTGTAAGACTTCCATCTATTGTTTTTTTTTTTTTTTTTATTTAAAATATCCAAAGCTAATGGATACAACTAACACATTTATGAGCCAGTTCTTAATATTCATTTGTGCGATTGATTGTCACAAGAATTTTGAAAATTGGTTTGGTTGTGAATTGGTTTTTGCTTCTTAGCTCCTAAAACAAATGATGGGTTTTGTGACAAGAGTTTTAACTACCATATATCTTTTTAGCTACGCATGTTTTACTCTTTCGTTTTTTTCTATCATAGGGAACAAAAGCTATTGAGGGACTGGCTTTGAAGTTACCAAGAACTAATACAAAATGTTTGAGCACTAAAGCTTTTAAGGAGATGAAGAAACTCAGGTTGCTTCAACTTGCTGGTGCACAACTGGTTGGAGATTTCAAGTATCTTTCCAAAGATCTTAGATGGCTTTGTTGGCATGGATTTCCTTTAGCATGCATACCAACAAACCTTTATCAAGGAAGTCTAGTTTCCATTGAGCTAGAAAACAGCAATGTTAATCTTTTGTGGAAAGAAGCCCAGGTATTAATTTAGTTTTTTGCAATTCATGAGTATTTTTTCTCTTCTTCATTATGGATGCAATTTAAATTGTCTCAAATATTAATACTATTTCACTATATAGTACTATTTTTTCTCTTTTTTATGGATGCAATTTACATTTAATGTCTTAATGTGATCTTTTTTGTCCAATTGAAGCTGACAACGTTAAGTTACAAATTCCATGAAAAGGATCACATCGAGACATTTTAAAAAAATAAAGAATTGGATTGAAACTTTCAAAAATAAAAAGATCTAATTGAATATTCTAAATGCATAAATAAAGGTATCAAATTGACAATTAAACCTAAATAAAATGAACTTTTATATATTCATATTTCTAATACAAGCTCTAGCCTCCCTTTTATACGGTAAACGTACCCAGTTAGCCTAAAAAAGGAAATGATCAAGATACCAATATTTTTTTTTTCATATCCTAAAATATCTAAATGAATATTTAGAAAAAAAAAAATGATGATAAACCACAAAATTGAGGCTAAATGAACATTTAGTATAAAAAAAATTGTGCTTCAGCCAACATTAAATAGTGTCAACTAAGTTGGCTTATAGAAGACACTATTATGATGAGTCTATTTGTCTGTGGTATTCACTAGACGACATTTATTAGTGTCAGATTAGATTATGTTAATTTTAGTATTGACTTAATTGATGCTAATAGTGTAGGTCAGATCATGCAAGCACAAATCTAAACCTTGAAGCATCCCCATTTTTTTGTTGGCATAGCTGACGCAAATAAATTTATATGCAATCTATAGCAATTATTTGACCTGAATTATGTCAATGCTATGCTACAATAGATAGTGTAGGCATTGTAGGGTTGATGTTAAATTTTATGGCTATTTTGTTCTTTACTTGTGATACCACACCATTTAATGATGCATTAGAACTTTAATTCCAACGCTAAAGTTGACGAATATTTTCCTCTTGTAGTGATATCGTCATTATGCATAAGCAATATAAAAAAATTTCATTGCCACATCATATAAAAACTCAAGATAATGATTGTATGGATGAACTTCTTTAGTACAATAATAATAAACTCTTATTCATCTATATATCAGTAAAACCTTGATACATTAAATTAAAAGTTTTACACTCAATGTAAATCAAAAACCAATGTTTTAAAGATTATCTATTATCTAATCAAATAAATTTTGTATGTTTATTATGAACTTACATTGTAGTTTTTTTTTTTTTAAAAAAAAAAACATAAGAGACAGAGCTTATGACCTCCTCTTCAAATAATTAAATATAATAAAAACAAAGGAGAGGTAAGGTAGGAGTTGCAATTTTTACTAATTGATTAAAGAAGCCATAAAATGCTCATAAACAACTTTTATATAGAGAGCATAACTCCTGTAAGAACACTTTCGTATGTATATAATTAATAACAACTATTATATTATGATCAAAAATAATAGATGGTTGAGATTAAAATATTTAAAAGTTTAAATTAAAATTTAAAATATTCATAAAAAAAATCACATCCTAAAATATTTCAATTATTGTTAAGCCATCACCATCATCATCACCATGATTGTCACCATCTCCATCGGCATGGCGGCGGTGGTAGTAAAGATGAAGACGATGATTATGATGGAGGAGGTGGTGACAGTCATGATGATGGTGATAGCTTAACGATAATTGAGATATTTTATGACATTATTTGTTTGATGAATCTTTTAGAGATTTAATGATTATATTATATTTTAATTTCAATTTTTAAATACTTTAATCTTACCCTTGGTGACTTGTTATGTCTTGATGATTTGTTGGTTATGGGTTCGAATCCAGAAATAGCCTCTTTGCAAATATAAAGATAAGACTGCGTACAATATCCCTTCCTCTTACCTGTGCATAGCGTGAAGTATCCGGACAATGAAATACGTGATTTTTTTAATCTCAATCGTCTATTATTTTTAATCATAGTCTAATGGTTATTATTAATTATTCTCATGGTCTCACATAAGTTGTACTATATATATATATGTGTATGTTTGTATGTATGTCTTGTTAAGGCACACACCTTTTTTTTTTTTTTTTTTGTAATATAAGTGTATTAATAAACTATAACTAAAGAATATCTTAAAATACATAATGGTATAACTTGCTAATGCACTTATATTAAAAAATAAGGATGTGTGTGTTAGCAAATACTTATGAAATTTACTAATGTGCACATTTTTATTTTTTTAGTATGAGTGTGTTAACAAACTATAATTATTGAATGTCTTAAAATACAACAATAGTGTAGCAAATCCATATATATATATATATATATATATATATATATATATATATATATATATATATATATATATATATATCCTTGGGTGGAAGACTTCGAAAGCAAAAGTAAACCTTTATCAAAATATATTGGCACTAAGAAATAGCACTACACAAGTATAAATATTTCAGTTTCTATTTGAGATGCTCATAACACAATGTAATTGCTTCTATTTATGTTTTGAGTTTTATCTCTAACTTTAATTTTCTCTATTGTATGCTTTTTTTTCTTGTAGGTAATGGAGAAGCTGAAAATTCTTAATCTCAGTCATTCTCATTATTTAACACAGACTCCAGACTTTTCAAATTTACCTAATCTTGAAAAGCTATTACTCGTAGATTGTCCAAGGTTGTCTGAGATTTCCTATACCATTGGACATCTCAATCAAGTTCTTCTAATAAATTTTCAAAATTGTATTAGCCTTCGTAACCTTCCAAGAAGTATCTATAAGTTGAAATCTCTTAAAGCACTTATCCTTTCAGGATGTTTAAAGATTGAAAAGTTAGAAGAGGATTTGGAACAAATGGAGTCTTTGACAACCCTTATTGCGGATAAGACTGCAATAACAAGAGTTCCATTTTCAATAGTTAGATCAAAAAGAATTGGATATATCTCTTTGTGCGGCTATGAAGGATTCTCACGTGATGTGTTTCCTTCAATCATTTGGTCTTGGATGTCACCAACAAATAGTCTCTCATCCCGCATTCAAACATTTGCAGATGTGTCATCTCTCGTTTCTTTAGACGTGCCAAATAGTAGTTCCAATCATCTATCATATATTTCTAAGGAACTTCCACTGCTTCAAAGTCTCTGTATAGAGTGTGGCTCAGAACTTCAACTTTCTCTAGATGCTGCAAATATTCTGGATGCTTTACATGCCACAAATTTTGAAGAATTGGAATCAACTGCAACCACATCGCAAATGCATAATATGAATGTTTTTACATTAATTGAATGCAACAATCAAGTACACAACTTAGGATCAAAAAATTTCTGGGGATCACTTTTAATTCAAATGGGAATGAGTTGTCAAGTCACCAATATTCTGAAACAAAGAATTTTACAGGTTTTACTCTTAACTTCTCTCTTAAGTATCTAATTTCCTTATCTTTTGTCAATAGAATTATTTTTAATATATCAATTATATGTGGAAGTGTATACTATTATATGTTGTTGGTATAAAAATTAATATATATATATATATATATATATATATAAATGTAAGTTTAAAATGATCATACATCAACATAGGTTTTTTTAACACAGTCATCATATATTTTGCTATTAGTAGTTATCTTAGCTTAAATTACATGTGTAATTGTGTTTAGCAATTAGTTATATCTGGAAGGACAAATTAAAAAATAAAGTCTTGCTGAAAGGAACACTTTGCTAATAATACCCAATTAAGAAATAAAGTTATGATACGAGTATTTTGTGCTAGATCTTGAACAACAATCTTTAGTTTAAGATTTAATATTCACCAGATCTCCCAATAAATAATGTGAAGAGATCTCTAACATAGAGAATGAGTTCTTGTAGAAGAACTCTGAAGATATGCAGATTGTTCAAAAAACAATATTTTTTTTTCTTTTTCTCTCTCCCTCAAAATGAGATCTACCACCAAAGAAAAAAATGGGAGAGATCTTGAGATCTTCAATCATACATGACATTATAAAGTTCACCAAAAAATAGTCTAAAATTTCAATTTAGAATCTACCACTAAAAATATTCTTAGTATTTAAAAGTATCTTTTAATCATATCTGTTAGTCAATCTGTCATTGCGATAAGAACAAAAAATCCAACATAAATGTGAATTTTACATTAGTTAATTGTAGTATTAGTTACATCATTTTTCTATATAATTTATTTCATCATTAACTGCTATCATATTCAAAGTGCATATTTTAATGCGAGGTAATTTAAAAATATATATACTTTAATGCGAGGTACAATTTATTATTGTCACGATATAAAATTCAATATTAAAAATTGAAAATATTCTCTCACTTTTCATTGTTTTTTTTTTTACAGCGGTCACTTTTCATTGTTTTTTTTTTGGTTGGAATAGAACTATTTTTTTATTTTATGTTTATTTTGTTACGGGTATGGAACTCTTGGCTTGGACCAATAGATTTTGTTTAAATTATCCAAGCAAATATATTTATGCATAACTTTAAATTTTTTTTAAGAATTTACTTTTCATACTTATGATCATTCTGAATAGTTTTTGGGTAATCAAAAGATCATAATTTTAAATGATGAGAAAATGAGTTATTATCTTGTTATATCTTAAATTGTTGAATTAATTATATGGTGGTACTAATACAATGATTGATAAACTTTTGAGCATATATCTTCATTTTTTACAGAATATGACTACTAGTGATGGTGGTGGTTGTTTGCTCCCCGGTGATAGCTATCCAGATTGGTTAACCTTCAACAGCAAAGGTTCATCCCTGACTTTTGAAATCCCTCAAGTGAATGGGCGTAACTTGAAGAAAATGATGTGCCATGTCCATTATTCTTCCCCGGAAAATATAATATCAGATGGTTTGAAAAATTTGTTGGTGATAAATCACACAAAGGCCATCATTCAACTTTATAAGAGAAATGCATTAGTCTCCTTTGAAGATGAAGAGTGGCAGGGGGTACTATCAAAAATAGAGCCAGGAAACAAAGTGCAAATTATTGTTGTCTTCTGGAGCAAATTAACTATTTACAAGACAACAATTTATCTCATATATGAACCAATGAATGAAAAAATAGAGCATTCCCATGCACCAAATAAGAATGTAATGGATTCTAGTGGTGATGAAAATGTATGTGTTGTTGGGACCATCTCTCTTCAAGTAGAATCCATATATAAGCCAACGAATGACATAATGGAGCATTGCCATGCATCAAATAAGAATGTAATTGTTTCCAGCAGTAATGAAAATGTATGTGTTGTGAGGCCGTTCTCTCCTCAAGTGCAATCCATAGATGACTTAAGGTGTGTTTCAAAAAAAGGCTTGATTAAGCGCTTATTGAATAAGATCTTATCATGTAAATACTTTTGTAATGCAAACTCAGAAAATATGAAAAATCAAGGTTAAAAGATGGTGAAAGAATGTTAGGTCACAATTGATTCTTATGGTGGCTGGAAATCTTGTATTGTTGATTGTACAGATATTGTTTTGGGCAGTGGATGATTTGTTTTACATGTAGATTGGTGGCTATTATTAATGCTCTAAATCTGATTGCTAAAGAATGGATAATTGGGGAAGGTCCACTTGTTTTAGGATCTTGGTTTCTAAGGGAGTCCAACTCGAGCTTCATTCTGAAGCCCTTGATTTTAATCCTTTGAAGTGAGAAAAATGTGTAACCCAAATACTTGACAGCTGATCAATAAAATGAATAGTATGCTTAAATAGAATTGGCAGGTGGATCAACTGCGTTTTTAGAGAAGTCATCAAACATGTTGATAACCTTGGCAATCTAAGTATGTACCCATGTTGATCATTTCCTGAGGCATGAGATGCATGACTCCTATTATGGTAATTACGTTAACCACTTTGCTAGTTAATACTATTATGAGAGATCTTGCTTTGGGTGTGTCTACTGTAATTCTTCGATCTTTTGAAATTTAATCTAGTTATCTTAAAATAAATATACTTTTTGGTGAGATTATGTATTGTTTATTGTTTCAAATTTGAATTTATATCTAGAAATTGGGATTTATTCATTTCTTTTTGGCGAGTTTCCACGTGCACATTGTAGTTTATTCTCTTTCAAGTTTGGATTTATTTCTTTGAATTGGAAACGAATAAAGTGAAGAGAATAAGGAATAGTGGAATACAAGACCGAAATTTGGATTTCTTTTGTAATAGGGAAAACCAATTTATCCCAATTTTTAGAATTTGGTGTGTGGAAGATTTCAATTTCTACTAAAAGAAATGATGTTTGTTTCTGGTTCTACATACAAGTGAAGTAGATTTGCTGGGCTCAAATTATTAAATGTTCTATTTCTGAGAAAACTCTTTATGCTATATTTACTTGCAGCACGTACGCAGTGATGTGATGTCATGGGGATGAACATGGTTTCCAAATTAAGGGGAAGATTGTTTATGCTAGATTCTTGGTTCCTTCAACCTGACTTCCTCGACATGGATGTTATTGGCATCTCTGGTAATTCCTATAATTTTCACTTTACTAGGTGCCCCTGTGTTCTGCTCCGAGAAAACAGAAATGTTCAATAAGGATTGTTGGATATTTTATGTAGGATCAGACTCTCTCTCTCAAGATGCGTATAGGGTTGAAGCAACTCAAGGAAGAAGAAGATCACAACAGAGATACACGACACGATTGACATGCAGTGTGTGCTGTGTGAATGGAAAAGAGAAAGTCAGAATTGTGCGTACCTTTCACCATGAAGGATACTCTATTTATAGGATACTGACCTGGACCCTGATGGATTGACGGTTGAAGTCCACTATCTTTTACCAAGATATTCGGATATCTAGATAACTGAAAGATAGCAGTTATGATAGTATATCTTCTGTTCATTAGTGGTTATGATAATGGGTTGAGAATTTAAATATTTGAATTACAGATAATTGGGCCTATCTTTATTTATCCGTAACAGATGCCCCTCAGCCCGGTTATCTAGTACTCTGGATGACCGGGATGTATCCGTAGATAGGACCGGTTAAGTTCAGGAATTCCGAGCTGAGGTAAGTTATCATCGTTTGCCCCTCGCCGAGATAATTGGCCCTGTTATCAAAGCTCTTGTACGTCATTTCCAATCACTGCCGAGCTATCTTTTATCTCTTCAAAGTAGCCTGAATAGCTATGAGTATCGGGAAATGAAGCGACTTCACTCTTACAACTGACACGTGTCCCGCTTATTTAATATTGTCATTTCTTTGCACGGTTTAATCATTTCCTTTCTGCAACAATGTCACCTTTGCCCCTTCCATGTCTTTTCACATCCGCTAGTTATTACTCCCAACCTTTTGTATTCTGGCGGTTATTTTTTTTTGTCTTATTTGCCTTTTTCCGTTTCATTTCTTCTTGGTGCTTTATTTCGCTCTTTTGTCTTTGCAACTTCTGCATTATCACTCTCACTTACACCTCATTTGTGTTCTTCGTTCTTCACTGTCGCTCCTTTCTTCAACCTTTATTCATTCCAGGTATTTTTCTTTTATGCTTTTCTCTTACTTATAACCATTTTAGTTTTTCGTTTGCCATCCTGCTCCGTGCGAGTCTTAAGTCTCAATAATCCCTCGTTTATTCTTTCTTTGCTTCTCATTATTTCTATTTCCTGTGCATTTTCATTGCGACCCATTTCATGAAATATTCACCTGAAGAAGAAGCACGGATCCGTAGAACGGTTCCTACTCGTTCTGCATTTTGGTTTTTTGGTGTCCCTCTTCCTGAAGAAGAGAAGAAAAAAGCCATGCTTCGGGCTCCTTTCAGTCCTAGTAGTTCGAAAGCCCCTATTCCCAAACCTCCCAATCTATCTAGGTTAGGGTCATCGTCATACCAAAGGTCTAGGATACATTCGTCAGAACCTAGGGTTCCCTTTGGGATTCCCATATCTTCGAGCAGTGCCCCTTCAAATGATTCTGGAAACAATCATGTACCTGAGCCACATTTTGAAACTCGATTTGAACCTAGTTCAAAATGTCTTGATGAATTTTTATACTTAGCAAGCATTGATCTCAACAAACAGGTCGATGCTTTACTCGACAGATACTGACATAATCTCGTTATTGTACCTAAACCCCTCCCAAAAAAAGGCCAATATTTCAATAAGCAGGCCAGGTCTTAGGGCCGAGTTACCGATTTCTGTCGAAGATACCTCAACGTTGGCTCGGGCCTCGTTGGATCTTAATCCTTATTTGATGATTCATCCTCCAGGTATTTTACTAATTGCCGTTTTTTCTACTGTCGTAGGTAATTATGGACTCATCTCCCTTGGAAGTTGTTGAGGAATCCTCGGCCGGGTCTCGCTCTCAAATTCTTTCCCCAGCCTTAATAAGTAAATATCCTTAGGTTACCCACGAGGTGTTGCGTAACACCTCGATCCTGGATTCAGAAAGCGTTGCCTCACTCCCCCTTGGGATTCAGGAAGGTTTTCATGTTTGCCTTCCCCACTCGGATGAGCCTATTTGCTTTACCCGGGAAGGGGATGATCCAGAATTCTTTCTCTTTTATAGGGATGTAGTTACCCGGTTGGGAGTTCGTTTTCCCTTTTCCGACTTCCAAATGCGGGTGCTAGACCATTTGCATGTCGCCCCTTCCCAAATTCACCCTAATGGCTGGGCTTTTATGCAAGCTTTTGAAATTTTATGTCAGAAACTAGAAATCTCTTGTACTTATTCTTTATTCTTTTATTTCTTTATTGTTCATACTGGTCGATCGGGTAAAGAGCCTGCCGATAGGAAAGGGTGGACCTCGTTCTGAGGTCGTAATGACCGCAGCCATTCTGACCGTAGGCTATTTTCCCTGTATGTCGATTCTTTCAAGGGCTTTAAAGATAAGTTCTTTAAAATTGTTGCCGAACCCGGCCAACATCCCTTTTTCTCATATGCTTCTGATTCACCTTCGGGATCCTGAAAGTTCCCATTGTACTGGTCTTCCAGCCATCATAACCTACCTCCCTCTTTCTATCGTACCGACGAGACTCGGTTGTCGAATTCCGACGCTTTCTCTGCAGCTCGTATAATGTCTTACAAAGAATCACAGAGTCTGGCTCCCATAGCTTATTACATTCAATGTGGTTAGTTTGACCTTCCTTTAGTGATGATAAGAGTGATGAACATTCATATTCTTTCTTGTTAACACTTGCTTCTATGTTACTGTGCAACGGTCAAAATGGATTCTGCTCCCATTCCGAGGCCCGATCATCTTGTGGCCCTCCAATCATGGAAGAAACGGAAGGTGACTGGGGGGAAAGGCAAGGCGAAGGCCACTGACCCCGTTCCAACCCCAGCTCCTGTCGGTCCCATTTTGGGGGCTACATTAGTTCCTCCTTCAACTTCTTCACCCGTGCATGAGGCACCCGTCACCGACCTCGATACACCTATGGCGGAGGTCATCCTGGAAGTGCCGGCCACTGGATCATCCAAGCATCGTCCTGCCGATACCTCGACTCTGGTATCCGAGTCTTCTAAAGAATACATTCAACTGGCGTCCCGAACTCTTTGGGAAAAGGGCGTCACTCAGGAATTTTTTCAAGTTGCTCGGGCGCCCAAAAGGTATTATGAACTGGTGCCCCTGTCAGCCACCGAGATGGAGGAGCTGAGCATGATCGAGCTAGCCTCTTTGAAAAGTGCTACCTTGGTTGAAAGCTTGGTTACTTTAAATAAAAAAGCTTGCAAGGTGGCTGCCAAGCTCGAAGCTTCTGAAAACGAGACTCTACGACTTCAAAAGGAGCTCGACATAGCTCGGGAGAATGTGGCAGCTTCGACAAAGGAGTTGGAGGCATCTCGTGCCGAGGCAAAGGAGGCACAAGAATCGGTGGCTAGAATGACCTCCGAGCTTGAGGCTTCCCGGGCTCAGCTTGAAGCTTCCCGACTTGAAGTAGAGTCCTCTTGTGCCGCGGTGACCAAATTGGAGCATGATTTGTCCGTTATTCGGGGCAGGGCCCGGGATGCTCGCGACCATTGTAATCAGCTGATCGCCCTTAATGACAAGTCGGCAAAAGACTTAGCTGATACTAGCAATGAACTTATTTTTGTGCGGTCACAAGTAGCCTGGTCTACCGAAGCCCCTTTCAACAACGTTCTGTGTCAGATCCGCTTCTTGAACCCCGGCATCGAGCTGAATACCACGGGTATGCATTTCAAGTCCTACGTCGATGGTGGCCAGTTGCTAACTATTTCTGACAGTGAGGAGGATGAGCCAAGCATGATGGACACACCCGAGGAGGATCAAACCCGAGGAGATGTTTAAAGAGTCGGGATGCCGATTTCTCTTGTGATATTAATTGCTTTTCCCAAACAATCTTTTAATATTTCATCTTTATTTGACTATGCATACAAGTTCTTCTATTAATGCACTCGGCTTTTATCATCCTTAATTTACTTTACTTTCTCCAGTCTGGATATTCCTGTGTGTTCCGAGCATTATTTTGGCTCCAATGGCCAAGTATTATTTTACCCGAATCTTTTAGTCGGGATTTAAATATCATTTTGGAATCATATTCTAGTCTTGGCAACTGTTAGTGTATTTCATAACATTAATCTATAGATGTAATTCTTTCGAAATATCCGATGATTCATGTAACACCCCGGACGTGTTATCATTAATAATATCATAAGCGCGCTATCAGCGTTAAACGTACGCATTGCGGAAGCGATAGAATCGAATTTCTTGATTTCATTAGGCATGGAATTAAAACCACATACTAGACATCATAACCAAACCCCCTACTGATCCAGATAACATAACATATAACACCATAGGCAGAAAACATAAAAACTAAACATAGATAAGCAGGAGGAATATACTTTTATACAACATCAGAATCTGTACATATACATGCTCAAAACAAGACCACATCGGGTCATACATCAAAATATGTACAGAACCATGGGTGTACACTCACCCCCTATACTTATACAGAATACAAGACAGAGATCTTTCAAGTAAAGACTCTCCTGATCTTCATCTGCAGCCCATGACACTCCAGTACACACGACTAGGGCCTCCTGCCCTGTAGTAACTTCTCTCCTCTAGCAGTACCTGAAAACCACAAACCCCACACAGGGTGAGACAAACGTCTCAGTAAGCTCAGGGTTCTGGGAGATCCTCCCTTACCCTGGTTTACCTCCAAGCACAAACATATAACAAAACATAACAAAGCCAAGGACACAGTCCTGGCTATCTCACGTTCCCCAGCTCTCTGGGTACTAACTGGCTGCTATCAGCATCGGAGGTCTTCAACCTCATACTGGCTCTCAAACCATTTCAGACTCATCTCACAGAGGTACCATAACATAGTGTCCGTCCTAGGACACTTCTCATACCAGAGAGGCACCGCCTCATCACTGAACCAGTATTGCCTGAGTTATCTACTCAGGACTTCACAATAACACATTGCCTGAGGAATCTCTCAACTCAGGACTTTAAGAATCCAGATATGGCTCATCTAAGAGGCCTTAGGCTCTCATCCCCTCGGGAAGCCCTCTCTTAGAGATACAACATATCTGTCCACTGCTTGGCCTCACCAGGACTTCCATAATATATGCCTGGGCAAGAACATCCATAAATGGGCAATCACCTCCAGGACTTTCCACAACACATGCCTGAGGAGTCAATCCACACAGGGAGCACCATCCATCAGGACTTTCATCTCAACTGCCTGGGGAGTCATCCACAATGGGAGCACCGTCCTTCAGGACTTCCTCTGCCTGGGGAGTCATCCACAACGGGAGCACCGTCCACCAGGACTTCCTCTGCCTGGGGAGTCATCCACAATGGGAGCACCGTCCTTCAGGACTTCCTCTGCCTGGGGAGTCATCCACAACGGGAGCACCGTCCACCAGGACTTCCTCTGCCTGGGGAGTCATCCACAACGGGAGCACCGTCCACCAGGACTTCCTCTGCCTGGAGAGTCATCCACAACGGGAGCACCGTCCACCAGGACTTTCAACCACATGCCTAAGAGAGATCATCTCACAACGGAGGCACTTAGTCTCTTAGGGCTTTCATAACCACTGGCCTGGGAATAGCCGTCCAGGACTTAATCACATAAACTGGCCTGGGAAATCCATCCAGGACTTTCATAAACACTGCCTAAGGAGGAACATCCAAACTGGGCAATCCACCCTTAGGACTTTAGTGGAGAGCAGTGGCACCTCCCATGGAATCTCAGCTATTCCAAGGAGTCGTCAAACTCTTCCTCTGGCTAGGGAACCTCAACTAGCCCGATACTATCGCAGTATCCTATAGGTTCCATCACCTGCAACATCAAGTGTATTCACATTCTCACACTATCTCGGTGTCTATCCTAGGGTTCATTCCTGCAGTCATATATCTTGAACGGTCTGAGTATCACTCCAAGAACCGTTCTTCTAGCCTCTCAGGCTTTAATCAAACAGAATCATCCAAATAGGCCATTCAGGCCTTTCAGTTCACAGCATGCCCATAACAAATGCAACACAAACATGGTATGCATCAATCACCCACTTGGACAGTAAACAAGAGAAAGGGACTAATTCCCAGAGCGATGAGCTTACCTGTTAAGCTGTGCCTGTAGCTTCAATCTTCGAATGATGGTCTGCTTCGCTGACACCCACAGTGTCAAGCCCTATCAAGGCATCCAAACACATATATTACAGACCATTCAAGCAGATATTCATGTATTAGCTCATTAGACAGTCCTCAACTGCCTCTAAGAAAGGAATCTCAGTCCTTTTTATCAACCCAGGTTATCTAACTTAAGTTTCGTCAGGCTCATTTCACACAAGCCTTTCTAGAGACCCTCAATGGTCTATCTCAACTCAGCTATGGCCTCAGAGTCACCCCAGACTCAACACAAGCCATTCACAATGAGCTCAAAGCTCACACAATCCACTTACTCAGGATTTCCATAGGGCTTGGACGGTCTATCTCACAAGACACCGTTCCATGGCCTCTCAGGCACATCAAGCCCATCATCATGGCTCTTGCATGTCTCAATATCAAGTGACTCAATCCAAGTCACACATGCATAACCTAGAGCCAAAACCAACAGTCACCAAATCACAAACTGAAAGCTATTCCTTCCTCCTCTCATCATTCTAAGCACTTCTCTCAACTGGACCCAGAGCTAATTCTAATTCTATCACAAGTGGGTCACTATTCATAAAAACCCCCAAATCGTAAATCAAGCGGAGAAACTCGAGTTTCTTACCTCAAAACTGATGAGGAAGGCCTCTGGGCTACTCTCCCTAGCCTCGGTGCAGCTGAAACATTGCCAATCCTCGTCCAATCTCGAGTTCTCTACAACCTCTCTTAGAGATGGGGTTTTTCTGAGTTTCAAGGAATAGGGAGGAAGGATTCAAGCTTAATCTGGGTTTCTAGGAGGTTTGAGGTAGTTAGAAATATGATTTGGGTCACAAAATGAGGTTATGGGAGCTTGGAAAGCTCTCCCATGGCGGAAATGGCGCTGGGGAAGAAGAAGGGAAGGTTTTCCCTTTCAAAAACGCGACCTGGCCTTATATACTGGCTGCACCGACCTTCCCGCGCGATCCGCGCGGGACACCGCGCCAGCTGCAGAAACTGTGGCGCCATCAGCGCCACCCTGGCGCTCCCAGCACCACCCTGGCGCTCCCAGCGCCAACTTCCAGAAACCTTGGCGCTCTCAGCGCCAAAACCGCGCCATCAGCGCTAGAAACCAGAGACATTGGCGCTACCAGCGCCATCCTGGCGCTCCTGGCGCCAGATACCAGTAGGTCTGGCGCTACCAGCGCCAGCCCTGGCGCCATCAGCGCCACACCCTCAGCAGAGTTTCCTCACAAAGCCCTGGCGCTAACCGCGCCATCTGTGGCGCCAACCGTGCCATACTTGAGGGTCCTTACAATTCATCCATGAATAAATGGTTACGTCGGCTTGATCAAGGCCGAGATAATACAAAACAACGACTAAGCCCTCCAAACTTGTGCACAATATATATAATTTCCTTACAACAAGGACTTTTATTGATATTCTTCAAAGATTACATAGATTTCATGATCTCAATGAAAGATTTGCACAGGTGTCATATTCCCGATTTCCATAATCGATTAATGAGAAACACATGAAAAATTTATTCCGTGATCCTCACTAAAGGAAAACACGCAATGAAAATCCATGATCCCTATGAGGAAATCAAAGTCAATTAAAGGGAAACACATGGTATCCATGATCCCTATGACAGACTTGAAGCTAATTAAAGGGAAACACATGGTAGAACATTTATCCATGATCCCTATGACGGACTTAAAGCAAATTAAAGGGAAACACATGGATTTTAATCTCAGCTTCACATTTTTCAGCTGTAATATCTCTTTAGCTTGTCGGCATTCCATGTCTGTTTGACTTGTTTGCCTTCTAGAGTTTCTAGCTGGTACACTCCTTGTCCCAGATTTTGAATGACCCGGTACGGCCCTTCCCAATTTGGTACTAACTTCCCATCTCGGGCATTTTTGTTTCCGATATCTGCTCGTCGTAACACGAGATCACCCTCTTCGAAAGACCTCGGTTTTACCTTTTTATTAAATCTCTGGGCCAACTTTTCATTTTTATATAAGTCTCGACGATGCGCCGCGGTGCGGACTACTTCTATCAAATACAACTCGACGGCTAATGCAACATTATTGTCTTCTATCTGGGACATATGCTGCCTTCTCCATGATGATTGGCCAATCTCCACAGGTATCATTGCTTCACAACTGTACGTCATCCTGAATGGAGTTTTTCCAGTAGCTGTTTGGGCCGTAGTTCTATAGGCCCATAAAACATAGTAAAGTTGTTCAACCCAGTTTGGGCTGGCTTCTTGCATTCATTTCTTTAATCCGTCGAGAATAACTTTATTTGCCGCTTCTGCTTGGCCGTTAGACTGTGGATGTTCTACTGAGGCAAAGTGATGTTTGATGTGGAATCCAGTCACCATCGCCTTAAAAATGTTGTCGGTGAATTGTGTCCCGTTATCGGTGACAATTTCAGCTGGAATTCCAAACCTCGCTATTATGTTGCGCTCAAAGAATTTTTGAACACGAGCCGAGGTGATAGCGGCCAAAGGCTCGGCCTCAATCCACTTGGTAAAATAGTTGATAACTATTATTAACCATTTCATCTGCCCTTCCATTGCCTTAAATGGTCCTAATAGATCCATTCCCCAGTTGTAAAAAGGCCACGGTGCTGTGATTGAACTAAGCTCGGATGAAGGGGTCCATAATATCTTTGCATGTTTTTGACAACTGTTGCATCTCTTCCCATGCTCGGCCGCATCTGCCTTCATCGTCGGCCAAAAGTATCCTGGACGAAGGGCTTTTAATGCCAAAGCCCTTGCACCCATATGCTGACCATTAATCCCCTCATGTATCTCGGTGAGTACATATTCAGCTTAGTCTGAACTTAGACATAACAGTAATGGGGTATGGAGGCCTCGGCGGTATAATTCGCCATCAACAATTACGTACACAGCAGCATCTCGGGTCAATTTTTTCGCCTCTACTCCCTCGTCTGGAATTATCCCCTGTTCGAAGTAATTGATGATAGGCCTCCTCCAGTCTTGAGCGACTAGGATGACCATGATGCATGCAGGCTGGGTGAGTTCCTGCTGGATGACTGTTCTGTGGTTACTCGTTCCTTTTGTGCTACCCAGCTTTGACAATATGTCGGCTCGGGCATTCTCCTCCCTTGGGATATGGGCGACAACAACTTCATCAAATTCTGCCATGATTTCCTTTATTTTAGCTAGGTATTTAGCTAGTAAAAGGCCCTTGGTTTGATATCTCCCCTCAATCTGCGCTAAAACACGTTGCGAATCAGTGAAGACATTAACTCTTGATGCTCCCTGTTCTTTGACCTGTTTTAACCCGGCAATCAGTGCTTCATATTCCGCTTGATTATTAGAAGTCGAAAAATTAAGCTGCAGTGATTGTTCGAGTGATACGCCCACGGATTTTCGACAATAATCCCGGCTCCGCTTCCCTTAGAATTGGATGAGCCATCAACATATACTTTCCACACACTATTCTCCTGTTGGGTAGATGATGTCGGGGTCAATTCCACCATGAAGTCGGCCAACGCTTGAGACTTGATGGTGTAGCGAGCTTCATACTTAATATCAAACTCGGATAATTGAATGGCCCAATTCATCATTCTTCCCGCCAAATCCGGCTTGTGTAACACTTGCTGGATGGGCTGATTTGTCCTTACGACAATGGTATGGCTTTGAAAATACGGGCGAAGCCTCTTGGCCGTGGTGAGCAGAGCAAAAGCCACCTTTTTGAGCTTCTGGTAGCGTAACTCCGAGTTCTTGAGGGCTCGGCTCACAAAATAAATCGGCGACTGAGACTTGCCCACTTCTCTGACTAGGACCACGCTTATGGCCTCCTCTTCGACCGAGAGATACAAGATGAGCGTTTCACCGGGCTCTGGTTTCAAGAGTACTGGGGGTGAGGCCAAACATTTTTTGATCTCCTGAAAAGCCTCCTCACATGCCGGATTCCATCCTATACTGACTTCCTTTTTTAATAATTTGAAGAAAGGAAGGGCCTTTTCCGCGGACTTTGGGAGAAACCGGGTTAGGGCCGCCATTCTTCTCATCAATTGTTGGACTTCCTTCTTATTAGAGGTAAATTGCATGTCAAGAAAAGCTTTACACTTGTCCGGGTTTGCTTCTATTCCCTGGTGAGTCAACATGAATCCTAGGAACTTCCCAGCCTTCACCCCAAAAGCACACTTCAGCGGATTCAGCGTATGTTGTGCTGCTTTAGTTTACAGAAAGTTTCTTCCAAATCCTGGATATGATCTCCAGCTGCTGCCGTATTCGTGATCATATCGTCGATATAAACTTCAATATTGCGCCCGATCTGATCTGCGAAAACTTGCTGGTAAGTTGCTTTGGCATTTTTTATTCCGAAGGGCATTACGTCGTAGCAATAATTTGCTTCAATACCTCGAAACGCCGTTTTCTCTCGATCATCCGGATGCATAGGTATCAGATTGTATCCGGAGTAAGCGTCCATAAACGACAGTAGTTGGAAACCAGTAGAGTTATGTACGAGTTGATCAATGCTCGACATCGGGTATGAGTCTTTGGGATAGACTTTATTCAAATCTGTGTAATCAACACAAACTCGCCATTTCCCATTAGACTTCTTTACCATTACTACATTGGAGAGCCACGTCGTATATTGTATTTCCCTTATGAATCCGGCGTCTACCAATTCTTCAATGTGCTTTGACAACGCTTGCCTTCTGTCGGGGCCGAGCTTCCTATTCTTCTGTGCCACCGGTTTGGAGCCGAGATAGATTGCTAACTTGTGACAACAGAAGGTAGGCTTGATTCCGGGTATCTCGGAAGCCTTCCAAGCAAAGATGTCCTGGTTTTCCCTCAGGCATTAGATTAATTTGCCCTTGGTTTCTGGATCACACTGTTTGCTTACTTTCATGATTTGTTCTAGAGAGCTTCCGTTCTGAACATCTTCAAGCTCGTCCACCGGCTCTGGTCTCCATTCCTCGATATCCCGCATATCTAACTCTACCAGATTGACTGGCTTTCGAGATGAATGTGTCTCGATGTGAGATTCTGTCGGATCTCCTTGCCTTATCCGAGGTGGGGAAGATGGGCCACTTTCATTTTCCTTGATTGTATTATAATAACATTGCCTGGATTCCTTCTGGTCCCCGCAGATCGTAATGACTTTGTCGGGGTGTCCGATCATCTTCATCTTCTGATGCTTGGTGGACATCAATATGTCCCATTTGTGAAGCGTTGGCCTGCCCAGGATAATATCATATGGCGAGGAGAACTCGGCGACAGTAAATGTAACCTGTTCTGATTTGAAACCTTCCTTCGTTCCCAACGTGAGTTCAAGGTCGATAGCACCTTTCAAGCCGGTGCCTCCCCCATTGAAACCTATCAACATGGTTTGGCATGGCTTCAAGTCTTCTTCCCTCGGTTCATCTTCTTAAATGCGCTCAAGGTGATGATGTCGGCCGAGCTACCATTATCGACGAATATCCTTTTAACCCGAAAATTGGCCACAATCCCTCTTATGAGGAGACCGTCTTTGTGATCGGGTACCACTCCCTTCATATCTTCTTCAGTGAAATAAATCAACAGGGGCATGACTTTCGTACTGCTCCCCTTGCTGCTTTCCTTGAACCTCGATTGGTCTCTTACTGACATCACTTCTTTGAGGTTTTTTTTTCGTTGGTTGGCCGTATCGCCTTCACCTCCCATGCCGCCCGAAATGACATTACATTCGAATTCGGGCTTCGAAAATTCGTCATCTTTCTTACCCTTTCTTGTCGTCTCGATGTTTATTCTCCTGTTGACTTTTTCTCTTGCCTTGGTGCCCCTGAGTTTGAATTACATATTGTAGCAGTTTGCCTTCACGAACAAACTTTTCTATTGCATCTCGAAGCTCCCAACACTGATCAGTCGTATGGCCCAGTCCGTTGTGAAAATCACAGTACCGAGAGTAATCTAATCCTTCTCTTCTTATTATTGGAGGAGGACGGTCTACTTTCCTCATCTCGGTGAAAGCCACTTCCTTTCATATCTGACCTCATGTAGTAGTCAATGGGGCATACTTGTCAAATTTTCATTCATACCTCCCAGGCCTGAAGCGGGGATCAGGAATGCTTCGTGGAGGTCAGCCATCGGGAATATTTGCGGGATGTCGGCTAAACTGTACCTTCTCCTGACGTTGGTTCCTTGGTGATGAGGTTTTTTTGTTTTCCCTTGGAGCAGATTGGCGATCTTTATCTGCTCCAACTCCAAGTATTTCTTGGACTGGATTCTGAGTTCGTTTAAAGACTTCACGGGATCTTTATAGATCGACTTGGCGAGGTGGGAGGATCTGTTGAGCCCGGCTGAGATGAGATGCACGTGGACCTTTTCTTCCAAGCCTTGTACTTGTAAAGCAGCTTCCTTGAATCGATCCAGGTAACTCTGCAATGTTTCGCCGGGCTGCTGGCGTATTTTACCCATAGGAAACTCGGATTTTGGCTGCTTCTTACTCGTCGCGAAATTTAACAAGAACTTCTGGCCAAAATCTTCAAAATTATGGATGGAACGTGGCGGCAGAGTATGAAACCTGGTTTGGGCGGCTCCGGTAAAAGTGGTTGCGAAGATCCGTGAGATTATGGGCTCGTCAATACCTCGAACGTACATTTGCATGTCGAATTCACCAATGTGCACCTGAGGATCCTGGCTTCCATCGTATTTGGACAAAAAAGAGCCGTCAAAGTCTTCCAAGAATTAAGCATCTACAAATCTATCGACGAATGGGCTGTTGTTATGCTGACCTCGACGATACTTCCTTCGATAAGTGCCATCTTCTCGTCCATGCTGGCGTACGATCCCTCCTATTGGTTTTTCCACAGCGGTATAATGAGGGGAGATGGCTGAGGAAATATGAAGTCCCTCGTTATATGACCGAGAGTGGGATACTCTGTCTTGCTCGGATTGATTGGTCGGTTCCCTATTGCCAGTTTCGACAATGGGAGCCGATGTCTCTGGTCCCTATCTTCTCGCTACTGCATGAGGGTGCTCAGTACATACCATTGTCGGGTTCTCCATATTGCGAATCGGATGTTCAGTATTCTGGAAGCGATGATGTTCCTCCTCTCTGCGTTTAGCACTGCGTTCGTCTAATTGGGTTATGAAATTCTGGATATCTTCCTGCCATTGAAGCTCATAACGCTTCTCGAAATTCTCCATTCGAGACAAAAGTGACTTCAAAGCGTTCTGGTTGAAACGTTGTGTAGTATCTAGTTCCGCCTCTGCAGCTGGTGGTGGGTTGGCAGCCACGCGAGTGGCTGGTACCGCTGGGGATGAGTTAGTATGAGAGACTGCGTCTTCTGCGACAAAATTTTCCTGGTCCGTTGTGTCTTCTGGTGTTGACCATCGTGAGTTGGTGGGATTCGAAATTTATCGTTCCCACAGACGGCGCCACTGTTCTGCTCAGAGAGAACATAAATGTTCAAAAAGGATCGTTGGATATTTTATGTAGGATCAGGCTCTCTCTCTCTCTCAAGATGCTTATAGGGTTGAAGCAACTCAAGGAAGAAGAAGATCACAACAGAGATACATGATACGATTGGCGTGCAGTATGTGCTGTGTGAATGGAAAAGAGAGAGTCAGAATTGTGTGTACCTTTCACCATGGAGGATACTCTATTTATAGGATACTGAACTGGACCCTGATGGATTGACGGTTGAAGCCCACTATCTTTTACCAAGATATTCGGATATCTGGATAACTGAAAGATAGCAATTATGATAGTATATCTTCTGTTCATTAGTGGTTATGATAATGGATTGAGAATTTAAATATTTGAATTATAGATAATTGGGCCTATCTTTATTTATCCGTAACACCCTGATTATTTGTTAATTAGCAAACTTGGATTGACACCATGGATTTATTTGATGTTGATAGATAAATTTGCATACTCTGTAGATCTTTTTTATGCTTCCCTTTTTTAACATAAAAGTCACCCTCCAATACTGTAATTTTATTTTCTTATTTATTTTGGTAACATATTTGAAATTATATGATACATTTTTTTTAAAATATTTGATTGTTGATAGTTTTTCAATTATTCTTATTTGAATGAATGACTTGTGTCATGCAAGGTTGTTATTGTACTTGTGCATGTAGAAATAGGTTGGATTCTTATTGGAGCTTATTTTTTTGCTCTCTCTGGCATGCTGTGTTGCTCCCAAAATAGAATACTATCTAAAGTGTACTAAGAAGTAAGAATTCATATTCATAAAACAAATGAATGAACGGTCAAATAGATGCTTAGACGACATCAGGTATGACAGTATTTCAATTTATGAACTATGTGAAATAATAATGGAATCCTACAGAAAATATATATCACACATATTATGATTGATCAAACTCTATGTGCTAGAGTATATAAGAATATATATATATATATATATATATGTATACATATATATATATATATATGTGGGGGGAGGGGGAGAATAAGGCTTGAAGTTTTCAATTTCTATTTTTTTTGTCAATGGTTTCTGAACTTGTAATCATAATTAGTCAGCTAATTTCATTTGTGGTCCTTACAAAAAATCTAAGAACAAGTAGATTTGATATAAAGAAAACCCAATATATATACTGCACTGAGATTAAGTGAAGGATTCCTAAGAATATACGGAAACATATTGGACCTAATACATTTAAATGTTATAAGATCATCTTTGTCTTTCTAATCAAAAGGAGATAATTACCTCTTGAAGGATGAATGCAATCTCCTCCTTTTTCTTTGATGAGTCCTCTCTTGACCTCCTCAATCGATTATGAATGACAAATCTTCAGTACTATTCTCGAATAAGGGAGAGGGAAAATGTGTGGACACTTTTCTATTTCAAAGAGATAACAGCCTTGTCTAGAGCAAATAGGATTATTATATAGGAGACTAAGAAATTTAAACCTAGGTCTCTTAGGCCCTTGCCATATACTTAAGCCCAATAGCTTTTGTATAAAGAGCATTCCTAACAATCTCCCACTTGCTCTTTAGTACAAACTTAAGCTTAAAGCCCAAAACCATGTAACTCACTTTTCATCATCAACTGAAAATGTTCCACCCTTTGTTTCAAGCTAGCACAGGATCCATCATCTATTATTAATCAAGGCTTTGTATAATCAATAAATGATTATATAATTCGGTGCTATTCCACCTAAAGCCCGAAGTTGAACTCCAAGATCAATAATAACATATATATAACTCGAACATGCATCTCACTTTTGTAATATGTAGATAATTGATTGATGAGTTTTCTGTTACTCAATCAATTATTTATTCCCTTGACTTTGATAATTTCTCTATTGGATTTCATGCACTGGCCAGTGTCTTTAATGTCCAAGTACTGAAACATATCAAGGGGACATATCTTACAAATTTCATGTTGTTTATCTCATAAATACCGATAATCAAATAATATTTCCTCCCAAAATACCAAGTTATTGGTCGTCAATTGGTCGGACTTCACCCGTTGGTAAATCAAAGAATGAATTTATTTAATTACCTATTTATAATAAACTAAAGATTAAGAGCAATCACATAACTATGGTTAGCCAAAGATTTGATACTTATGACAGAAAAACAACCTTAATCAAATCTCTCCTTGACCCTTTCAATGCGAACATTATTTCACACCAATATTTTACAATGGCTCGGACAAGACCATTTCATAAAATATTGCAACCTAAATAAAGCGCCCAACTTTATTTAACAGTTGTGAACCCGTTCATCAATTGTAAGAACCTATGATCATGTCCTCCATGAACGTATTCATATGATCATATACTCTATAATTGATCCGGACTATGGTGCTTGTAAATTCTGTGTGCATACCATAAATGAATAAGACCACATTTATAACTTTCAAAAAATTCAATGTCATGATCTTGCTCAAAGAGCACAAAATAAACAAAGTGGAAATTCAATCTCTTAAAGCTATAACAAGTCCGGAATCTTCTTAAGACCCATAGATGTAACATGCCTCTCGAACACACGTTCAGACAAACTCTTTGTAAAAGGGTCACCAAGGTTTTCTTTCGATACTATTTTGATTACCACTGTGTCTCCTTGGAAATTTGAGTCTATGTAACCAATGGTTTCAAGACTCCCACTAGAATAAACCAATATATAACCTCTCGTTCTCCGAAGATACTTGAGTATAAGCTTAACTGTTATCCAGTGTTCTTCTCTTGGATTAGATTGGTACTTACTAACAACTCCCACTACATAGCAGATGTCTGGTCTGGTGCACAACATAGCATACATTAGACTACCTACAGCCGAAGCATAAGGTATCCTACTCATGCGTTCTCTCTGCTTAGGAGTCTTAGGAGAATACTCCTTAGAGAGATGAATCCCATGCCTAAAGGGTAAAATTCCCTTCTTAGAATTCTCCATGTTGAACCTGGCAAGGACCTTGTCAATGTAGGAGACTAGGACAATGCCAATAACATATTCTTTCGGTCTCGTAAGAGTTTAATACCAAGAATATAATTTTCCTCTCCCAGGTCCTTCGTATCAAAATGCTTGTTCAACCAGGTCTTTATGTCTAACAATACCTCAGTGCCATTTCCCATGAGGAGTATATCATCTACATAAAGCACTAGAAAAGATAGTGCTTCCCCTTGGATTGTTTTATATTCACATGGCTCATCAGGACCTTTCTCAAAACCATAAGATTTAACGACTTGATCAAACCTAATGTTCCATGACCTGGATGCTTGCTTAAGTCCGACATAGATAGACCATTGCAACTTGCATACCATGTATTCCTGCTCTTCAACTATGAACCCTTTTAGTTGCTGCATATAGATGTCTTCTTCTAAATTTCCATTTAGAAAAGTAGTCTTGACATCCATTTGCCAAATCTCATAATCGAGCCTTGCTGAAATAGCTAATAGAATCCGGATAAACTTAAGCATGGCTACTAGCGAAAAGGTTTCTTCATAGTTTACACCTTCTATTTGAGTTTACCCTTTTGCCACCAATCTAGCATTGATGGTTTCAACCTTTCCATCTGATCCTCTCTTTCTCTTATAGATCCGTTTACACCTAATGGGTTTTATCTCTTTAAGTGCTTCTACAAGAGACCAAACTGAGTTAGAATGCATAGATTCCATCTCATAGTTCATAGCCCTAAGCCATTCCTGAGCATCAACATCTTCAAGTGCGTCATCGTAACTAATAGGATCGTCATCTCTTTTAATGGTGAAAGCCTCGTATTATTCTCCCAATCATTCTCCCACTACGACTTTGCCTAACTTGTTGTTGTGCATCTAAAAAAGGATCCAAGTTAGGTGGATCAATAATTTCTTGAAGATCCTCATTAGGTGGATTAACCAATTCTTGATTTTGTTCTTCAACAAGTGGTACTTGCATTTCTACATGTTCCACTTGTAGATCATTATGTTGAACTTCTGGTTCTGTATATAGTTCCTGTGTATGTTCACTTTCAGGTATATTTTCCTCTCTTTGAACAACCATAGGAACACAAGATGGAACCACTTGAGGTTGAGTTAAAATTTGACCTAAGACAAGTTCATCAAGAACAATCAAACTCTTTGGTTTGTAATTTTTCATATAGTCCACCTCTAGGAAAGTCGCATGAGTGCTCACTAAGATTTTCTTACCATTTAGACTATAAAACATCCAACCTCTAGTTCCTTTAGGATAGCCTACAAACATGCATACTTCTATACGTGATTCCACTTTAATTGGCTTTTGTTGTAAGACATGTACCGGAGCACCCTAAATCCGAATATGATTCAAACTGGGTGTGTGCCCATTCCATAGTTCTGTGGGTGTCTTTGAAATAGATTTAGATGAAACTAAATTTAATAAGTACATGGCAGTTTCTAAGGCATATCCCCAGAATGATTCAGACAGAGACGAATAACTAAGCATGAACCTCACCATTTCTAAAAGGGTTATGTTTCTCCTTTCAGTAACTCCATTCTACTGAGGTATCCCTGGAGAAGATAGTTGTGAAATTATCCCCTCTTTAGTCAAGTAAGACCTAAACTCACCAGATAGGTATTCACCTCCTCGGTCAGACCTAAGAGTCTTAATTTGAACACCAAGATGCTTTTCTGTCTCAGCCTTAAACTCTTGGAATTTTCCAAAAGCTTCGGACTTATGACGCATCAAGTATATGTATCCAAATCTTGAGTAATCATCAGTGAATGTGATGAAGTACCCATACCCTCCTCTGGCCTGGATATTTGTTGGTCCACACACATCAGTATGTACCAATTCCATCATAAGTGTGGCATGATTTCCTTTAGCCTTGAAAGGCCGCTTTGTCATTTTACCCTCTAAGCATGATTTGGATACTGGTATCGGTTCAGAAACCGGGGATTTTAATATCCCACTCTTGACCAAACCTTGTATCATGTTAGAGTTAATGTGACCTAATCCTAAATGCCAAAGATAAGTTTCATTGGAAACTTTTCTTTTCTTAGATAGATGAACATGTTCTTCGTCTTCTAATTCAATATGATTAACTTTATGGGGTATAGGACTAAGGAAATAAAGTACCAGAGCATATAAAAGAAGATGAAATCATTATAGAAACTGAGGAATTAAACTGAAATGTTAAACCATGTTTAATCAAACAACTAACAAAAATCAAATTCCACTTAAAATCTTGAATAAATAAACAGTCATCCAAAGCCAAAGTTCTACAATTATCAAATGACAAAATAACTTGTCTTCCTGCAAGTGCAAAGACAAGCTCCCCATTTCCAAGTCTCAAAACTCTTTGGCCTTGACCGATAGGCAAGCTATGTTTGAACCACTCCAAAGAGTGACAAACATAGTTAGTGGCTCCTGAATCAATGATCCATTTATCACTGTAATTCTCCACTATGCAAGCCTCAATCACAAGTAGCACATTCTTCCTTGCTGAACTACTAGGAGTAGCAAACATGCCATCAAGAGTCCGGAGAATTTCTACTCCACTCTCAAGCATGTTCACTTGCTCTTGCAAGTGATTAACGAGACTGGTCAGAATGTAGCAGCGAATTGCAACATTCGCCTTCTCCCAATCAGAAAATTTCTTTTTCATTTCCTTAGAAGTATTTTCTTCAGGTTGTGCTGGCATAGGGGTAGTTAGGACAAAGTTAAGTTTCTCATATTGCAGAACAATATCCAAATTAGTTTTCCATTGTTTGTAGTTTGTACGATCCATAGGTTTTTGACTTAAGATAGTAGCTAACGGATTGAAAAATGACATTTTTTGAAAAAAAATAAAGCACACAATTTACAATCATACAATAAACATACTAGTTGCAAGTAGATTCCTTAACTACTTTTATTCATTGTTACAATTCTTTAGTTATCCTTACAAGGCTTACGTCGGGTAAGTGACAAGTTACTTGTAAAAAACTAAAATTGTCATTTGGGCCTTCGGTGCCATTACCAGAGCCTCAATGAGAGGGATAATAATTTTACCAAATTTGAATGTAATGAACCATCATTTAATCTTAAAAATTATCCTTAATATCCAAACATTGTTGACGTTGGACCGTATAATACTTTACTAAAATTTTTGAGTTTGTTGAGATCCAATCAAATAAAACTCAGTCATCCTTATCCGCTGGGGCTTCACATGACCATTTTATTAGTGGATCCACAATAAAGCCCATAGGTTTAAAAATAAATTTAAAACCTTTACCATTCAATATTTTGTTATCAGGAATTTTCAAAAAAATAGTCTAGTATTAATCTAGAATTTGAAATTCATAATGATGATTAATTTGAATTCAAAATCATTTTAAAAAAACTAATCATTAATCTAGAATTTGAAATTCATAATGATTATTAATTTGAATTCAAAATCATAATAAATCTAATCACTAATCTAGAATTTGAAATTCATAATGATTATTAATTTGAATTCAAAATCATTTAAAAAATAGTTAATCTAATCATTAATCTAGAATTTTAAATTCATAATGATTATTAATTTGAATTCAAAAACATAATATATTTAATCATTAATCTTGAACTTAAAATTCATAATGATTGTTAATTTGAATTCTAAACATAATTTCCTGAATTCTCTTATTATTTTCATAATGATCATTAATCTAGTCGTTGGGACATAATAACCATTAATAAAATAATTTAAATTTAAAATTAATAATGACCATTAATTAAGCAACGACCATAAACATTAATTTTCTAAATTATCTCATTATTGCCATAATGATTATCAATCCAATAATTTTAATTTTAAATCAATCAAAATTGT
>PYAF01001246.1:57064-103351 GCA_007407185.1 Glycine tomentella | reverse complement strand
TGAATTCTCTTATTATTTTCATAATGATCATTAATCTAGTCGTTGGGACATAATAACCATTAATAAAATAATTTAAATTTAAAATTAATAATGACCATTAATTAAGCAACGACCATAAACATTAATTTTCTAAATTATCTCATTATTGCCATAATGATTATCAATCCAATAATTTTAATTTTAAATCAATCAAAATTGTCATTGACATAACAGAATATATGCATGATTAATTAATCATTAATACTCTGATATGATACAAATATTTTATATATGGCATGTTATCACACAAATCATGTTATCACATATAATTTATCAATTCATAAAAATGGTAATTATAAAACTTTAATCTATAGTTTCCTAAAACATTAAAAATTATCTTCTTCTCCCTCTATTGGTTTTCGAGTCAATCCATCATGGACCTCCGATCACCTAGCCCACCATATGGATAGAATCGTCATAGAGAGAGAAGCACGTGGTCGTTGGAACCACCGGAAAAAGGACGTCGGACGCGCTCTGGTTCTGGCTCTTGTTCCCATCGTTTTTCTGTCCTCTTTCACGCTATGGCCTCGGATTTTCCATAAAAGCTTCGAATAGTCATGAACAGACTCAAACAGTGACATATATACATCTTTTGGATACAAAATTAAACTTTTCTCTCTTACAAGTTACAACAATAAAATTGCTAAACAAAAAGAAAAAATCAAGGAGGAAACTTGGTCATAAGGGACCAATCTCCTTGTTACATATCCAAAAAGAAATACATCCAAATGTTCTACCATGGATTAAAGCATATATTTTATAAAACTATACATCTTATGAAAAAATTATAAAAAAAACATAGCATATGTCTAATCCAACATAAATATAGAACCCTATGTGCCATATAACATAAAAGACTAGATCAACATCAAACGTACAGCGTAGGCTCTGATACCAATTGAAGGATTCGTAAGAATCTACGGAAGCGTATTGGACTTAGTACGTTTAAATGTTATAAGATCATTCTTGTCTTTCTATCAAAAGGAGATAATTACCTCTTGAAGCGTGAACGCAATCTCCTCCTTTTTCTTTGGTGAGTCCTCTCTTGGCCTCTTCAATCGATTACGAATGTCAAATCTTTCGTACTATTCTCGAATAAGAGAGAGGAAAAATGTGTGGGCACTTTTCTATTTAAAAGAGATGATGACCACTGTTATGTTTTGTCTAGAGAAAATAGGATTACTATATAGGAGACTAAGAAACTTAAACCGAAGTCTCTTGGGTCCTTGCCATACACTTAAGCCCAATAGCTTTTGTATAAAGAGCATTCCCAACATTAAGACCTTGAACTCTTTTAGTCCATTGACTGAAATGCAGTTTGGTTTTACCCAAATGCTTTTCAACTAGCTGATGAAGGGATGTTAGACAATGAAAACCATGGAGGAGCACAAACACGTCCCATCTCCTAATCTCAGCACCCTCTACAACCACACTTTTTGGCAATCATCTTTATGGCATTCCTAACATACAAATGTACATAGAAGCTCATCATCTCCACCATCACAAGCCAAACCAGGGTTGACACACCAAGCTAACAACTATGATTCACCAACCTCTTCATGGTAAAACAAAAAAATTGGTTTTGGTCCTTGTCTCTTTTTTTAGTCTTTGATAAATTAGCGAATTTGATATGTTGTTTCCTGATAATTTTTTTCATTTGTTATTAGTCCCTTTGAAATATATTAATAACAAATGAAAAAATTATCAGGGAGCAAATACAAAATTTGCTAATTTATCATAGACTAAAAAAAGTGTCAACAATAAAAAATAAAATTGGTGTTTTATTAGGAACTCAATACAAAAAAAAAATAACAAAAAACAAACATAAAATTTAGATATTTATTAAGAATTAAAAGCATTTTAGCTTTTAAAAAAAATCAAAACCAACCCACACCAAAGGTTTATTGAAACAATCAGGAGACCAAATTAGTAATCAAGTAATAAATAAGAAGGGAGGGGGAAAGAGGTTGGCCATATGTACCAGAGACACATTAGCCTCTTTCAAAAATGAGAACTGGCAGATAGTAGTGTCATACATAGAACCTAGTAACAAATGGAGAATCTTGTTTTTCATAATGGATTTGCTGTGAAGAAGATAACAATTTATCTCTTTTATGATTAAGTGATTGACAAAAAAGAGTATTACCATCTGATAAGAATGTTATTGTTTCTGGTAGCGATGAAAATATATTGGCGGTTGGATGGCTCTCTCTTCAAGTGGAATCCATGACTTCAAACAAAAATAAGGTGTTACATCTGTTGTGTAAAATTTGTCTAAGTTATAAAACTTATATAATTTCGATAGAATTCATTTCGAGGATGGTAGTAGGCTATGCTAAAGGATAGCCAATGAGTGGAATAAAATTCGAGAAGTCTTGTTATCGAAGACATTGATTTTGATAAAAGTAACATTTTTTACTATTCTATTAAAGCACATGTGGAATTTAAACGTGCTCAAAAATAATACCATTTTGAATTTCGAAAATATCATTTGAAGTAGTTAATGAAAGAAGTTATATGAAGTCATCAAATGACATTAGATCTGTTTATTTTGGAAGACTGTTGTATATGTGTTAAAATCATAGAAATTGACCGTTAGTATTATAAGTTTATAAATAAGACTTTTGACTATCATTTTTCGGTGGATTGAATCATTATCTCTTAAAGCCTTAAACACCAATAATGTCGTATATCGAAATTGATTACTGGTTCAGAAGGTCATTATGTATGTATTCATTCCCACTTTTAATGAATTCATGTTTCTTTACTTTATTGCATTTATCTAAACTTTTTTCAACCCTCATTTCTTCTCAAAACTTTTACTATTCCGATATCTATTTCTTATTAAAATTATTAATGAAATTTCATTATAAGACAATTATCGAAAATGACTTATATATAGAAAACACTATTACAAAATCTGCTTAAATATTATCCTACAAATCATTATGACACAACTATAATCACAGTTATGTTTTACTAACTAGTGGATACTTAAAACCAATTCCATCTAATACATGATTCTTAACCAATATTGTAACAATGATAATTCCAAAAAGGAAAAAGTAACACTTATAAAGTAACCGTGATAGCCAAATTAAGAACAAAAGTTTGAAAAGTTCAAAATGCAAAGTCTAAATGGAAAACGGGTTGTGAGGAAAAACCATATTTATGTCATTTGAAAAAAATATTTGTCATCAGAAAGTAGTCCTTATTTTTTTCTCTTGCATAAATTTAAATGCTATTAAGTACACGAATTTCTTTAGAAAAATATAAAAGTATGTAATAAATAGTTCATAGTATTTAAACATTGACTACAATTTTCCTACAGTTTAAACTTCAACTTGTAATGGCAGTTTTCACACAAACAAATCATCTACAATGAAAATTGAGCTTGTCTCATCACTTCTGGTGATTCCAATCAATTGGTTGTGGCCTTTGCAGTTTTAGACATAATTGAGCTGTCTACTCACAACAATGCTCAATCGACATAATAAAATTAATTAATGAGTAATTTTACACATACGAAATGCTCTTGGAAGGAAATTAATTTTTAGTTTGGAACAATTTCTAAAATGGTTTTAAAAAAAAGCATAATAATCCTGAGGATTGAGTGATTGTGGGCTGAATTTCAAAAGCATAATTTCAAATTTAGAACACTCACCATGATTGACATATCTTACAACAAATATGAGGGAGTTATTAACATTATTAACTTACTGACCTTTCATGTAACAACTCTTTGTGGTGGACGTAAATTTCATTGATGCTCATCACAATATGACAATTCTAATAATGACAAATTAAGTTTCTTGGTAAAGCAATCCAAATTATGCTATCTAGACCTTTCTCACAAATAGCTGACCAAGTTGGAAGAATAAATACAGAAACGTTGTGACAATTTATTCTGAGGCCAAATTAAGTTTTTTGGTTCACTCCCAAGTTTTCCTATATATGCCACCTAATTGAACTTCTCCATAAATAACTTAAGCTGTTATTCCACTCAGCATTGTTGAACGTCTGTTTCTGTGGCCAGAATTCTCATTCCAGTTCTTAATTTCTATTTCTATAAATTCGGTATTTTAAAATCAACTTCTTGCATTTCACAATTCAAAAATAAAATAGAAATGATAATTAAAAGAATTGGTCTCTAAACTTTATAATTTCATGTCAAATTGATCCTAAAAATTATAAATTATTGTTAAATTAATCCTTAAGCATCACAAAAATGACAAAATAGTCTCATAAATTAAATGGCAAGATCAATTTTCCCGCTTTTTGCATATTTTGTGACTAAATTTGAATTTTCTATATTTTAAGGATCAATATGTCACGGTCTAGCATTTTCAAGGACCAAAATTGGTATTTATCCATTTTTTCTCTAAAATTATAATTATTTTTTTACATAAATAAAGTTGAAAATATTAAAATAGTCTTTTTAAAAAAGCTATAAAATAGTGAAACTTTTACAACAAAGTACCATCCGATCGTTTTATTCTATTCAAACAACTATTCGATTTCAATGATTAGAAAAACATTTAATTTTTTTGTTTTATTTTTGAAATTGAAAATCATAATTGCCTGAAAAAGTAAAAAAAAAAATAGTAATAACTTTTAATACCTGGTTTGTGCTATTTTTATTTTTTAATACCTGATAATTTGATGTATGTTTGGGATTGAACCTTGTGGGTTGTGCTATCTTTATTTTTTTTTTTAGAATGAATTCAAGTATTGGAAGTAGTGGAGATGATGAATTTCTAAGGAAGCCATTATGGAAATATGTTACAAAATTAGGCACCGGAACGGAAGCTGGAGGAAATATATCTTGGAAATGCAATTTTTGTGAAAAGGACTTTAAAAGTTTTATACTAGAATAAGATCCCATTTGTTAAAATTATCAGATAAAGGAATTCCAAAATGTTTACATGTGCAAACAAAAGACTTGCTAGAGAAGGAGAAATTAGAACAAGAAGCTAGTGAGAGATTGAAGAATAATGCACCCAAAAATTTGCTTCATGGTGCTTGTGCACCTATGTTTCAAAAGATAGCATTGCGACTTGTTGCACAACCTTCTTCTTCATCATGTGTTGAATGCAATTAGAGTACTTATTCTTTTGTGCATTTTGTAAGGAGGAATAAAATGACTCCAAAACATGCTGAAGAATTGGTTTATATACATAGCAACCTTCGACTCTTATCAAGAAAGAATCCATAATATACACAAGGGGAGAGTAAAATGTGGGACATTGCCGGAGACACATTTGATACATTTGAAGATGTTAGAATTCTTGAAGTTGCTATTCTTTCACTTGATGAGCCAGAGATAGAGTCAAATGTTATTGATGAAAATGCTCCATGAAGGTGATCTCCATATTTTATGTTTGTCTATGAATATTTTGTTTAGTTGAAGTTGCTACTGCTTTCTCTTAATGATAATATGGACTATTTCGTTCTTATCTTTTCCATTGATGGGTATTATTAGTTTAGTTTAATTTTTTTGTTAAATTATTGAATATTAAATGAAATATACACTATATAAATTAAAAATAGTATTTAATATTAAAACTTGTTCCAACGTGTTGAAATCCATAATTTTTTAAGATTGACGTGTCGGAGAGTCAAGTCGTGTCGTGTCATGTGTCGCGTGTCGGTGTCGGTGCTACATAGGATATACCCACATTTGATGCAAACCATTGACACCCTCACAGCCAATCAAAGCATGAATAGTTGTTTCCTCCTTCTCCAAACACCATGGGCACATTGGGTCAATATGCATTCCTCTTTTGATCAGGTTTTGTCTCACTGGGAGAATATTGTGGCATGCCCTCCACACAAGGTTTTGGCATTTCAGTGCAATATCAGTTTTCCAAATCTCTGAACATAAATTTCTAGCTATATATAGTACTTGTTGATCCCTCCTCATTTTGCATCATTTTCATCTCCAGTGCAGACCCACTTTCCTCCATTGCTTTTGCTTCCTTCTCCACTATAGCCGCCCTTCTTTAGCCTCATTTTCAAACACAATAACACATTTTACCTTCCCAAAAAATACTTCATTTTGGACTCCTGCAACCACGTTTTGACGTACAGGAGACACCCTCAGCCATGGTTCGTATGAAAGCTTATCAATATCAATGTCTTCATCATCCTCACACTCCTTCAGAAGATGATCTAGACATCCGCACATGTAGCAAACATTACCAAGCCTTTCATATATGAAAATAATTTCCCTTGCCTCCTAAACTCCTATTTTCATCATCCTTCCTCTTCAAAGTGCCTTAGTAATATCCATTAAAATCCTAACCCTCATGGACTTTCGCACTCAATAGTTTCTGCTACTTCTTTAGTATAGAACCCTAATGGGATTTCAGAGACAAGCACCCATAATTGAGTTCATGATAGGTCTACTTTGTTAGGGTTCTGATCTATCAAATCATTTAGCACAATCAATCTTCTATCAAACTTTTGTGGACTCCCTTTTATCACTGTCTATTTGTCATTTTCTGATGGTATAATGACCAAGGCTAAAAAAAATAAAAATTGTGGAGGCCTCTGGTTCCCGGCGCAAATAGGGCCAGGAACGGCTCCATTAGCGCAGAGTGGCGCCAATAGCACAGTCTTGAGCAGACATGAGCTGATTGAGCAGTTTAGAGATATGCACCTGACTGTGACAGAGGGTGCTCATGGTCTCGAGTTGAGAGAAATCGAGATTGATAATGATTTGATGTGGAGGATCCGAGAGGCCAAGAAGCAGGATGATGTTGTGAGGGCCATGATTGGTCAGCAGGATGTTTCTTGGGAGACTCACGACTTGGTGTTGTACCAAGATTGAGTTGTTGTGCCTAAGGGCGAGTTGGTGGATGTCGTTCTATCTGAGGCTCATAAGGGCCAGTTTAGCATTTATCCATGTGCCACCAAGATGTATCAGGACCTTAAGAGGAACTTCTAGTGGCCAGGGATGAAGAGAGACATAGCTGAGCATGTGGCTAAGTGTTTGGTATGTTAGAAGGTGAAGGTTGAGCATCAGAGACCATCAGATCTATTGCAACCTTTTCAGATTCCAGAGTGGAAATGGGATAGCATTTCCATGGACTTCGTAGTTGGACTACTGAGGACTCAGACTTGATGTGACTCCATCTGGGTGATTGTTGATAGGCTGACCAAGTCCGCTCATTTCTTACCTGTTCGGATTGACTATACCGGATAAAGGTTGGCTCAGCTATATGTCAGAGAGATTGTCAAACTATATGGTGTGCCTGAGAGTATTGTCTGTAATAGAGATCCGATGTTCACTTCTAGGTTTTGGAATGCTCTTCAAGAGGCTTTTGGAACCCAGTTGAGACTTAGCACAGCTTACCACCCACAAACTGATGGTCAGACAGAAAAGACTATCCAGACTCTAGAGGACATGTTGAGAGCTTGTACTTTGGAGCAGGGAACTAGGTGGGATAGATACCTACCACTGGTGGAGTTCTCGTATAATAACAACTTCCATGCTAGTTTGGGCATGGCACCCTACGAGGCATTGTATGGTCGAAGGTGTAGGACTCCTACTTACTGGATTGAGGTAGGGGAGAGACAGCTTCTTGCACCTGAGATGGTTTAGGACGCTTCTGAGAAGATCCGCATGATTAGAGATAAACTGTTATGAGCTCAGAGTTGGCAGAAGAACTATTACGATAGCAAGCAACGCCTATTGCATTTTGATGAGGGCGATCATGTATTTCTAAGGTTATCTCCAGTCACAGGTGTTGGACGGGCATTGGGCGTGAGGAAGCTCAGTCCTAGGTTCATTGGTCTTTACCAGATTCTCTAGAGAGTAGGACTAGTGGCCTACAGGCTAGCTTTGCCTCCCTAACTGTTAGGGCTGCATGATGTTTTCCACATGTCACAGCTGAGGATATATGTGCCAGACCCTTCACACGTGGTGGAGCCTGACACCGTTCAGATTAGGGAGAATCTGACTTGTCCTACACAGCTAGCATAAATTCTTGACAGGATGGAGATGAAGCTTCAGAGTAAGACTATTCCCATAGTCAAGGTACAACGGGAAGGGAGGATACTTGAGGAGGCGACTTGGGAGCGGGAGTAGGAGCTTTTGCAACTGTACCCCGAGTTGCTTGATAGGTATGACTTTGAATTTTGCGGTCAAAATTCTTAAAAAGGTGGGATGAATATAATGACCAAGGCTAAAAAAATAAAATTGTGGAGGCCTCTGGTTCCCGATGCGAATAGCACCAGGAATGGTGCCATTAGCGCCAGAGTGGCGCCAGTAGCTCAGGAGGTGCATCAGGAGGCCATTTTTATCTGGAATCTGGCGCGATTAGCGCGGGGACGCGGGCTGGAGTCACTTAAGTGACTCATTTTCTTCACAAAACTCACCCTCTCTTCTTCCTTTCTCCGTTTCCACCATTAATAAGCAAGAAAAGGTTCATACCCACTCATTCCTTGACCAAATCATGTATATGATGTCATGATGCATGTGGTATTGAAATTGTGTGTTACTGCTTTTTACTGAGAACATGTATATGATGTACACTGCGATGATATGTTGTATGATTGATAAGATTCTCTGGCCAGTAGAATAGACCAAGTATGGACTTCCCTTGGAGCCAAAGTAATGTGGAACAACTCCTTGTGGTTAATTGATATAAAAACCTGAGAGAATGTGCCTTTAAGTGGATGATTTTCTCTTATATTTATGTTATGTTATATATGTGTGTGTGTGTGTGTGTGTGTGTGTGTGTGTGTGTGTGTGTTGCATTCCTGATGTTGGTAGCGCCCAATGGAATGGCATGTGTGTTGTGATATACATGTGATGTATTTTATGAGAACCATGATGGCTAGATGGTGTGATGCCAATTTTGATGCTATATGTCATGGAAGTGAACCAGGGGGAGGAGAGACCTCCAAGAACCCTTAGTTTACTGAGATTGTATCTCACCCCGTGTGTGGGGATTATATTTTGCAGGTTATGCTCAGCGAGCGGATGATGGATCTCAGGGCAAGAGGCCCGAGTAGGGATATGGTTCTATGTGAACCTTAGGCATATTATTTTCAGAGCATGTTGGCTCTTTGTTTTGTTATGCCTGTATTTTGTACCCCTAAGGGGAAGATGCACAGTTGATGTACATTATGTATATGTTGTATATCTTAAGAGATATTGATGTATGTTGAGAGGACAGGGTATGAGATACCTTATTTTCTACAGTCATTATTGAGATATATGCATATGGCTTATTTGGTCCTCTACTTGTATGATGTGAGTATTTACCATACATATGTAAATATAGTATTGTTATTGACGTATGATGACGTCATTTTGTTTTTGTTTGCAAATTAATTATCTTTAATTAATTGATGTACCTAACGGTCATAAATGAATGTTAATGAACCGGATGCATACGGGACATTATAGATAGAAATCTGGACACTAACAGGTTTCTCTCCCCATTCCTTATCTCCACCCCCTTTTTTCGTCTTTCATGCTTGGGCAATTGTAGTTTTGAACACCTTCATCACATTGAAAGATTCTTTCGTATGAATCTTTCCTACCAACCAAAAACTCTCATCTTTACTCCTTTCTCCTGCTTTAGGTATTTTGACTATCTCCCCTTCCTTGTTGAAATCAACATCTTTCATATTCTTCATTTTGTGAAATTCAAGTAGGTAGACTTGAGAAAAGACAAGAACAGTTGTCTTGAGATTTGAGAAAAAACTTATGGTGCACAACTAGAGAAACCCTAGCAAAGCCTTCAAAGGGATATTAAAACAATATAAACATAAATTTCAAATTGACTAATATTTATAATTAATTAGATATCAATAGTGATGGTTCACTGTATTTTTATGAAATCATCAAACAAATATTGTTTAAAGTAGTACAAAAACAAGAGCTTGTTTGTTTATTGTACATATTTATTTCTTGTTTTTAAATAATAAAACAAAATGTTTGATAAAAGTAATTTAAGATATTTTAAAAAATAATATTAGTTTTAGATTTTAACATTGAAATTGAACAATTTATGATTTTTCTCTTTAGTTAATTACTCGTATTCTTGGTTTAAACACAATTTTGGTCCACCTATTTTTTCAAAATCATAATTTTGGTCTATCTATTTTAAAATAGAGACATTTCGTCCATCTATTTTAAAAATCATCAATTTTGCATATATTTTGTTTTTTTTTTTTTGTTTTGCTCTAATCAAACCATAGAGCTAACATCTTCATTTATGATACCATAAAAATGTTTTAATTAATTAAAATGAATGAAATAAATATAGGCAAAATTCAAAGATAGACACAAATTGTAGATTTTCTAAAATAGGAGACCAAGTGTCTTTATTTTAAAATAGGAAGACCAAAATTATATTTAAACATTTCTTATTTTTGTTGTTTCATCTTCTTCCTCCAATAACTTTATTTTTCCCCATTCTAAATATTAGGTATCACTACTACAAAATAAGCTTTTTACGACGCAACTTCTAAGATGATTTCTAAAAAATCGTCTTAGAATGTTAGGAGGTGACAATTTTGTAAATAATATGAGATGTACGACGACGATTTTATAATAACCGCCTTAGAAGGTGAATGTTCAAAGACGGTTTTGTTAAAACCGTCTTAAAAATCAACTATACAAAGACAGATTTGTTGTCTTAAAAATAAAGTATTTAAATAATATTTAAATTATATTCACTATCGCTCATTTTCATTCTTCTTGGCGCTCGTTCCTCTCCTCTCTTGCGCATATACCTAGCTCACTCTTGCACTCTCACTTCCATGTCTCCGCCGTCGAAGGTCGAAGTGTTGGTTTCAAAGGAATCACTTGAAGAATGGACAAAGAATCAAGCTTGGTTTTAGCTTTCAACATGCCTTGAAGTATTGAAGAATAACTTGTGATTAAATGTAAAAAGAAGAAGCATTTTTGGTGATCCAAGTGCATTGCATTCACATCATTCATTAAGTTAATTAGTTTAAGAAATAGAATTCACAAGGCTTTGATAAAATTGTTTAAGTTTTTGAATCAAATCAAAGGTTTTTGGAAAAATAAGTTTTCTACTGGTTTAATCAATTACATCAAGATAAGAATCGATTATTTTGTTCTTAGTGCATTCTGGAAAACTTTTCAAGAACAATGTAATCGATTATGTATCGTTTAATCAATTATTTTACCTTGGTTCACAAATAAACTGCCTTGATGAACATTTTAATCGATTACCAATGAGCTGTAATCGATTACCAATGAGCTATAATCGATTACATAGGCTAAACAGAAAAAATCATCTCCCTGTCTTAATCGATTACCAAAGGCAGTAATCGATTATAGCATATGCCTATGCTTAACATGTTTTGCTGCATTAATTGATTACCAAAATTCGTAATCGATTACATAGTGTATTTCAAGTTTGTGAAGCTTTCTGTCTTAATCGATTACCAGAATCTGTAATCGATTACATAGTGTATTGCAAGTTATGAAGCTTCTTGTCTTAATCGATTACAAGACGGAATAATCAATTATTTTGTTCGTTGCTCATATCCAGAAGTTTGTTGAACTGTTTAATCAATTACAATCTTGAAATAATCGATTACATAAGCAAAATAATCAATTGCAGGAGCGTATGTAATCGATTACTGACGGTTAGAAAGTTTGTTATAAATAGAACCCTTGCTCAGCTTGTTTAAAAACTTGATCAATTTCGTATTCTGAGCATAGATAAGCTTTCTAAACACATTCTTAGTGATATTCTGGGTTTTATGATTTCTTGCTCTCACTAAAACACTTATGGGTTGTTAAGTGAGATTGTTTTCATTATTCAACCTGTTATATTCATTCATTTGCATGTCATTCACTGGATCATCAGGTGATTTCTTTCCTTAAACTTTGTGGTTGTAATTCTTTTGTGAACTTGTATTTGATTGTCTATTGTAATTGGGCTTCTTGCTTGTAATCTAGAGAAAGAGTTTCTCTAGAGGTTGTGCTGAGTACTGTTCTCAGTGGGGTTGTCTCTAAGAATCTAATAGTGTTTTAGATTTCTGAACTTTATCTAGGGGGGATAAAGAGAGACTTTGTAATTACTTGTAAGAACAGAAAATTGCAATAGCGGAACTCCATTCTATTGTTGAGTGGAAGAAAACTGGATGTAGCTTCATAGTGTTTGAAGTGAACTGGTATAAATTTTGTGTGCTTTGATCTTGATTTCTCTCTTGATTATATTCTGTTCAACTTGATTGTCTTGCTTTGTTTATTAATTCAATTTTGAGCTATTGGACTGAACATTTGATTGAATAAGGATTCTTGGTTTCAAAAGTGATAAAGATCCTAAAGGAAAACTCTGATTTTGTTTAAGAAAATTTTAATTTACCAAGTCTAACCAATTCACCCCCTCTTGGTTAAGTGTGAAGTGTTCCTATATTTTAAACGAAGCTCTCTTTCTTGCACTCTCTTTCTCTCTCAATAATAAGAGTCTTCCTTCTCCCTTTCTCTCTCCCGAACTTCCTTGCAGCGCGATTACTGCATCCTCCTCCAATAAGAGGTTGTTGCTAGCGAACCCTAACACGACGATTTTGATTCTGTATTCTAATTAGGGTTTTTGTGTAGAATCGATGTGGCATTTGATGTTGGGTGGTGGGGAATCTTACCCAAAGCAACCCAACATGAAAAATTGTGTGTATTACATGCGGACTGGTATGTGTGGATATAGTGACAACACAGGTGTCGTTACAATGACCCTTGTGATCGTGCTGCCGTAACACTTTCCATCATTTTTGAGATATTTGCATTAGGTTATAATTTCATGGAAGAGTCTTGTTGCTATTCGTTTTAGCAATGTCATGGGTTTTTATCCCCTGGTTTTACTAAAGGTCAATGTTGTTATCCAATGTTCACTTATTGTTTAGTTTACTTTTTATTTTTTTGTGGAAGTGAATTTTGACTTCTTCAATTTGAAGCAAGAATCCAGCTTAGATGATAAGTTGTTTTTGTGTCGCATAAACCCATTTTAGAAAGGAAAAAGGATTAGAAGAATGTTTATGTAGATAACTAGTTTTTCATTCCATCATCATATTGCTGAAGTGTATAAGTATGAATTTACTCAGTTGAGTCAAATGTTGCTTAGGTTGCTGCAGCAGTAGGAGCTACAGGGGACTACCCAGAAAGGGTGGGGGAACCTCCGTGTCAGGTATAGTTTTTTTCTTCCTTAAATGATTTTTTCAATGTAAAATCTGGAAATTGCTATCTTTCCGATTTAAAATACAAATATTTAAGAAAAAAGATTGGCCAATTGCGTTAATTCAATCCATTTTATGGTTAGTTGGGTTATAAGGGCATAGGTGTTCTAACATTGCTTAATTGCTACTTTATCACATAGGATAAATGGAAAACATTAGTGCACACTGCAATAGTCTCCCCTCAACAGAGGAGGAGAGAACCAGTACCTCAGGAGAACTTTCAAACGAGTAATGCTTACAATTCGATTATTCACACAAACCCTTCGATGACTTATCTTCTGGTGAATCCAGGGAAGATAACCATTTTATAAACTTCCTTTATGTTTCATAATTTCATATCACTACAGTCAATTCTTATATTTATTGTTTTGATTGATATTATGTTTGATTCCTTGTTTTAGTTTTGTGATCAAGTAGCAGTCTTGATACTACATGCAAACGAATAGATTTATGCTAAAATATTTTTTGAAATACTCAGTTGTGAATAGTTATTGTTACTTTCTGTACTAGGTTCTAAATCGATACAGATGACCTAAATCATTATAGTCTAAAATTATAGACAGTAAGTACCCATTTTGAAATAGAAGAAGAATACAATGGCAACCTTTCTTAATTACAGGTTAAAATCAACAAGCTGACCTCATTAATTTTCCTCCTTTTGGACTCACTACTACAGGCGAAGCTTTCAACGATAGTTCTAAATCTCATACGATGACGGTTGTAGAACTGTCGTTGTTGCGCGTGTTTTTGAAAAATAGAACTTTTGACGACGGTTCAAAAAATCGTTTTCGTTATTTTTTTTTTTTGAACACCTACGAAGATGGATTTTATGGCAAAATCATCTTTGTATGTCAACATACAACGACGATTTTCCCTTAAAAACCATCGTTGTATATATAATTATTTTTTTACGGATACAAAGACGATTTTTAGGGCGAAACTGTCTTTGTATGTCAACATACAAAGACGATTTTGCCTTAAAAACCGTCTTTGTATATATAATTTTTTTTTATGGATACAAAGACGATTTTTAGGGTAAAACTGTCTTTGTATGTGAACATACAAAGACGATTTTTATTTAAAACCGTTGTTGTTTATATGTAAAAAAAAATAAGATAAATATAAACAAAGACGGTATTTAAGCCAAAATTGTCTTTTTGTATATACACGTACAAAGACGGTTTTGGCTTAAAATTATCTTTGTTTATATGTAAAAATTATATAAACAAAGACGGTTTTAAGTCAAAACCGTCTTTGAATATACACATATAAAGATGGTTGACTTAATACCGTCTTTGTTTATATGTAAAAAAAAATATAAATAAAGACGGTTTAAAGCCAAAATCGTCTTTGTATATGCACATACAAAGGTAGTTTTAACTTAAAACCATCTTTGTTTATTTGTCAAAAAAAAAAAAAACAAAGACGATTTTAAGGCAAAATCGTCTTTGTTTATATGAAAAAATTATTTCTTATTTTATCCTTTATTTTAAATATAAGTTACTAATTAGAATCATTAGATAAATAAAAATATAAAATGTTTAAATGAAGAATAATTATTTTTAAACTATTAAGTTATTCTTATAGTAACTACATTCTCTCATTTATTATCATATTTTAATGTTTCAATTTTGTCAAACCAAAAATAGACTGTAGGTGAACAATTTCATATGGTCAACGAAGTGCAAGAAAAAGAAATGCTAACATATGTTGCTAATAAGATAGAATGAACATAAATAAGTAAATAAATTCCACTTATAATTAATTTTGTGTGTAATAACTTTCATCAGTCATACAAAATTATTTAATAAAATATATTTTTAAACTCAAACTAACTTATAAATTAGTCAAACTAATTTATAACCTATCCAGACTATGTTACCCAACAGACTCAAATGAAAAAATAGGCATTGGAACAATATCAATTATATTACACGTTGCATTCATATGCAACTTCATATTACCTTATGCATTCACACCATCGAGCACAAATTCTGTTGTTTGACTTCAACATGAGATAATAATATCATATCAATAAAAACATCATTTATTATAGAAGGACTAAACCATGCAATATTGTTAAGCAAGAAACTAAACATAAGAAGAAAAAACTTCAAAGTGTTTTTAGGCATCAACACTTGTACATCCAAGAAATATACAGAACTTATGAAGTGCAAGAGCATCATTGGTGCCATCTCCTATGACAGCAACAACTTCACCACCTTTACGTAGTAAGAAATATTCAAATTAATGTAGTTAGATAAAGGACCAAAGATGCCTTATTTGAAAGTATTAAGGATAAAGTAAGCTCTAAAGCATAAAGTACATAGAAAAATAGTTAAATACAGTTCCTCCATCTAGATATGACTTGAATATAATAGTTCATGATGAGATATATGTGTGGGGGTGCATTAGTCTCTTCAATATGCCAAGCATAGAGTGAAAATAGGTTACATCGATCTGATTCATAAAAGATGAACAGGTTGGATATATCAAGAAAAATGGGGGCATGGTGTTTGACAGTTTCACAACTAAAGGAACATAATATCAAATGAGGCCCTTAGCATATCAATAATACGAACAAAAGATTCTAGTAGCTTACAAATGATGTGATGTAGGCCCCTAAAATTGATTTTTATTATTTTATTATTCCTTACAGAATAATCCTAGTTTTCATAAGGTAATGTGGGCGCCACTCATAACCAAACAATGTGAAACGTGTTGTGATATTTCCATCATTCAGGTTGACATCATAATAAGAGAAAAAATAGTAGATTTATGATGGAACAAAATTATCAAAAAGAAAAAGAAAAAGGAAAACTTTACACCTTTCATTACTATTATAAAGCATGGAGGACTCATGTTGAGTGTTTGTACAATAGCCAATTTATTTAGACTATTCTAACTAACTCCTAATATTTGGCCAAGTATCAAATAGGGGATGTCATTCATAATTTTAAAATTTTAAGTATTTAAAATGTATTGATTTGTAGACAAACATGCATATATTTGAAAGATTTAAACAATTCAAAAAAAAAGTTTACACTCACAGGTATGAGCAACTAATACTAGATGTAGAATTCCAAACGAAAGAAATGCACAAATAGTGAATAATGAAGCACAAGCTGGGAGTAATACCTGTGTGGACAAATAAGTGAACTCACAATCTTCAATGAACTCACAAAGATGAAGCAACCCCACTTCCTTTGCATCAGGGATATCTCTAATGAGAATCCCAATTGAATATACAATTGCCTTCTTGTAATCAAAACCACCCTCTTCCCTAAGAATATTACCCAGGAACTTCATCCTAAAAATAATAGCAGAATACAAACCATCATCATAAAACATTCCTTTAGGAAATTGATATGCACGATGTAACATATGGCATGTGGGGAGTCAAAAACTATATTCAGGGACACATACAAAGATCAATATTAAGGAAACTTCAGGCACAATGATCTTATTGCTTCAACAACAACAATTTTGAACTAATCAACAATATCAGACATTAAATTAGTGATCTGCTTCATAATACGATCCACACTAGATTCATTTCCTGTTTTCAAAAGTGTAGAAATAACAAGGGTAGCAATGCTTCTGTTTTGGTCAGAGATTAAACTTTCCATATCAATGTTGCAGTTGGTGACTGCCATTGGATGCGTCATTGCCACTTGCCAAGTTTCAAGTCACACTTAATGATTAAAAACCTTGTCATGTTTGACCATGGAAAATCTTATTAGAATATTTATGGAGCAGCGAAAGTCTTGATTTTCTATCAACTCCAAATCTTATAAGGAAAAAAATCAAAATACTTACTCCAATGACAGTGAGGTTTGAGACTTGAGAGGCATATCAGATATTCTTTATTTCAAATTCTACAACAACATACAATATAAATTAGTGAAATTTGAGTGATTAAAGCCTGGCTTACCTTGTTCAAGGTGCGGACAACAACTAATCTCAAGACTGGCTTAGTCGAACTTAAGAATAGCTGAAGAACACACTACTACAAAATGGGTCTTCTACATTGGTTGTATAGCACTTTCTAAGATGGTTGTACGACCATCGTTGTATTGTGTGTTGTTGAAAGGCATCACTTTCGACGACGATTATATAACAACCATCTTCATAGTTTGAAGTTTCTAAGACGATTATTACTAAAACCATCTTAGATTAGTGAAATTTTTCTTAATAAAAAGACTGATCTAAGATGGTTAATAGGAATAACCGTCTTCGAATGTTCACATTCTAAGACGGTTTTCCTAACAACCGTCTTAAAATAAGTGATTTTTAAAAAAAAAACTACACTAATCAAAGACGGTTGTTCCTAATAACCATCTTAGATTAGTGTATTTTTTAAATTAAAAAAATCCGTGATTTTTGGAGGCAAATCATGTTAAACTATATCCAAGGCAAATCAGTTAAGTAGGCAATAGATTATACAAATAAAAGCAAAAATTTAGTAATAACTCAGCCTTGAATTATAAGAATCTAAGGAAAATAGAAAATAATTTGAAAGCATGAATAAAACCTGATTTAGGCATGCAACATCACAAGCTTTGTTATTACTCCAAAATGCCGAAATACAAAATTTGAAATTTGAATACGGTTATGGTAACAGCAAAGGACTTATAATATTACAATCCATTCATGTCGTTAAACAATTGGTTCAATAATTAATTAAAAATCACCAATGTCAATCAGAAATAGTTGTAAGTTAAAACTGATTAACACCAACTTTTATAGGTAAGTAGGATATAATTGAAAAGAAACAAGAGGTAATTATTGATTGAAATGATATAATCTCCATACAGCAGTACAATATCTATGTATACAAGCAGTGGTGGAAGATTAGCTTACCTTGAAATAAAAGACATGGTCAGTAAGTAAAGCAGTTGCTGATGGGAAAGCATGGGAAGATAGTTCATTGTAGCTTTGCGCACTACAGCTTCCTTAGCTACTTTAAGCCATTGTGGAGTTCCAAAGTTAGCAGCTTCCCCATAGTTAAAACCTTGATTTCACCAAATGGTATATAGAATAAGAATTATGTTGACAATTGAAGAGAAAGAGACCTAACAAGACAATATAGGGTGGATAAAAAAAGTAGTGTGTTTTCATCTTCTTGATAGGGTGTCACCAGCGGAATGACTGTACCTTAAGTTTCTTGATAAGACATTCATATTCTTGGATTCGTTGTGGGATTTCCATCTTCCCTTTTAAATCTGCTGTTGGATCTAGGATCATTGTCAATCTTTGAACATGTGGACCATGTGCTTCATAAGTGCTGAGAAAATATTAAGAGAACATTACCAGAAAGTTTAGTGAAAGTATATGAAGGGACTTAGGCATTATGGGGTGCATTATCATTTGATCCTATACATAAATAATTTAATTTCAAATTATGAAAATATATAATATGTTACCTTCCATCTTAGACAGATGTCTTTTCACTTTACCCGCGCATCCTTGACAATGAATAGCAACCCACATCACAACCACCTTCAAAATTAGAAAATTGAAATGCAAAAATAAGATAGAGTTATTAACAAATAGTGGTGTCCTAACTCCTAACCAATATATTTGATCTTACAATGGGTAATCAGTGAAGCGAAAGAGGGAAGTCTTTTTTATTTTTTCCATACTGGCCAAACAACTCTGACATGTAAACATAAACAATGACTGAAGTCAAAAGCCATTTCCATTTCGACATTTCGTATATAGAGGCCTTACTTCATAATCTTCTATCTTTTAATTTGGAATCCTAATTTTGAAAAACAATATTTTTAAAAAAGAAAAAAAGATATCATTTTTTTCCAAATTTAATGCTAATGGACTCATAATTTGTGTGGTGAAGTGAAAAATAAAAACAGAACAGGAATATAAAAGAATGGTTTATAAAATGTGTAAGAGAAACGGTATACAAAAACAAATATGATAAATGAACACTAACAAGCTATTTGATATCTAGGGAGAAAAAAAGGATAGTAAGTTATGAAGCACTTATGAAGCACATGGTCCACAGGTTGCTTCCTAGATCAAAAGGATAGTAAGTTACATAATAGTCATTTTGCTTTGGTTGTATTACTTTTAAGCAAAGGCAAAAGGGAGGTACAATTTAGGAACAACTATGAATTTTTTTTGTCTAAATTAAACATTCATACCTTGCAATTCTTAAGTCTCAAACTCATCCATAGACTTCTCTTGAAGAATCTTTATGTCCGAACTAATGGAACCAATTTCAGCCTGATAAAAAATAAGAAAGATTTCATGATTTAATATTCAATATATACAAGAAAAATGTACTCGAGATTTTTTTATTAAATCCTTCAAATTAATAAAGGTATTCTATGACCGTACATGGTTTTAGTTACATGACTATTAAAGATGAAAAACAGGTCAACAAATACATCAGCATTGCAGAGTGAATCTAATAATTCTCATGGGGACTAGTCTTCATAAAAAGAGAGGAAAACTTAAGTGTCAAATTCAAGCTTCAAGATAAAACTTACTTGGCCAAAAACATACCTGAAATCCACTTAGAAGAGTTTCCATCTATGATAGGATACTATCACAATCATGAATTTGATCATGAAGAGAAACTAGATTATCACTTTCTTTAATATAATCCTGCAACAAAAGGAACAATAGGAAACTAATTATCAAATCAAGCAAAAACAAAAGCATTAGCTGAGTACAAACAACCACACTTTAATCAGATATTCATAATAACCAGGATAAGCAAAATAAAATGGAGTAGCTGTTAAAATTTTCTTCCCGTTGATATTGTTGCCGCCAACAAAACCTAATCATCCAAACCCCAGATATCAGCAAGAAAATGGAACACACAAGAGACAAAATGTTCTTCAAGTTCACTAAGCAAACAATAGTATAATCATTCAAACAATAAGTATTAATAGCAAATCCTCATGTTTTAAACATTATGCCTCATTTTTCCATTTTTTAAATTAGAGAAGGAAGAAAGTGCTTATATTTAATATCATACATTACTTTTTTTTTTTTTTTTGCAATTTCATATAATTTGGGCAAACAATAATTCACTGAAGACATAAGGCTGTGAAATAGAATACAGGTTTCTCATTCTCATAATTACAATTATATTTTTTACTGCAGAAAATTTTAAAAATAATTTTCTAAAGGCATACAATAATCTCCTTTCTTAAATTTGACACAATATAACTAAATGTTTGAATTGATGTTCCACAAATAACGTGCAGTTCTTTAATCATAATACACTACTAGAAAACCAGGTTTTTAAGACGGTTAAAATAGGCCTTTTAAGACGGTTGCCCAACCGTCCTAGTATCGCGCGACTTAGAAAGTGGGGCTTACGAAGACAGTTGTAGGACCGTCTTAGAAGGTGTTTTTAGAAAAAATAAAACAAAATTAACCATATTCTAAGACGATTATTTGCTGTAACCGTCTTAGAATGGGTACAAACTAAGACGGTTATTATACGTAACCGTCTTATATGTACCCATTTTGAGACGGTTACAGCAAACAACCGTCTCAGAATCGGTGTTGTTTTTTTATAGAAAAATAGTTTCTAAGACGGTTTGTCGGGCAACCATCTTAGTATGTATGGAAATTGTAACACGGTTTAGGCTCTAACCGTCTTGGAATGTGTAGTAAATTTTTTTAAAAAAATTTCTTTTTAAGACGGTCTGTGCCTATGATCGTCTTCGTAGCTGTACATTCTAAGACGGTTAGGAAACAACCGTCTTTGTTTGTTTTTTTTTTTGTTCGGGTTGTTCCTATTTTGTATTTTTGATTTTTTCAATTCGAATATGCTTTTATTTTTAAAGAACGAACACAAAGACAAATTACAATTGACCCAACTGCTACCATTTTACATAATCTATATTAATGATTACCATATAAATAGCTGAAAAAATATGGACCATCATATGTAATTTTTTCCATTACATAGAAAAAGTAGTAGGTTCCAATAACAATTAAATTATTGGTCATTTTCTATATATAATAAACCAGCAATCCATGAAGAAAGGGAATAAAGGGAATAAAAAAGATCAGCACCCATTATACATGTCATAGAACAAGGTAGATGAGAGAAGAAAACTTCTGTGGGCATTAACAACGCGTATAGGACTCTAATACTTGGGCTAGACGAAAAACAAGAAAGTACAACTCACATTTACTTGGATCAATTCCAAACTGAGACAAGTCTATCTGTCCAGTTTGAAGTACCTACAGCAATAAATACATGCATAAAGAGGCTAAATTAGTATATTTTCAAAAGAAATGTTAAATAAGAGTAGTGAGGCACTGCATTCTCACATAAGTAAACGAATCTACTTGCTGACGGAAAGGTGGGCTCTGCAACAACTCCAATATCTCTTCTGGAGACCATTTACCCTACATCAAAGAAATATTGCATGAATCTGTAGATGAAAGAATAGTAAAAGTCAATCACCACATTGACATATACCTCAGATAAGTAGGGAGCTAAACGCTGCTCCAAAGGTAATGTGTCCATCAATGGCATTATTAGATCAAGCTTCAATATATCCCTAAGTCCCAAGCCTAATCAAAATACAAGAAAATTGTGAAAGTAGATATATATTTCGTATTGCCATGGAAATTAAGAAGTGTTTCCACAAAACTATACAAACAGTGATGCCATATTTTCTGCAGGTCAATAAAACAATCCATTCCAACTCCTTTCAAGGACATTTAGGTTTATATTATAATCAAACAACGAGCTACTCATGTTGCAATGTTATAGAGGAGCACTTGGATCAGGTTTCTAATTATTAATCAATAACACGCAAAAAAATAAACCCTGAGAAAGAGTGTTCATAAGCAAAGATCCATCAAAACCTTGTTCATTGAAGTAGAAATTTTATGATAATACGAACAAACTCAACATAGGACATATGAAAAGTTCGAGGAGGGGGGAGAACTGAAAATAAGGACAACGTTTGTAGATAGACATGCCATGATATGATGAGAATAAAATTAAATAATTCGTAACAGTCATCGTCATATACTGTACTGCTGAAACACTTTTAACTTAATTCCCAATGAAGATACCAAATCTAATTGCATATGCAGATACCAACAGATCAATTAAGAGCCAATAAAACACAAACATACACGCAGTATGAGTCTTCAATGTTGTTTCGTGTTTACTTTGAATGTCCTTAATATGAAACTATAACATAAGAATATTCATTTCAGTTTTACTCTTTAAAGTTCTAAATTCTATCTCTCATAATGACCATCCTTAGCAACCTATTGTGGAAATACTCCAAACCAGTAATCTGACTGAGTTAATTTTTCTTCCAATAAAAAATTACTCATGGACCAGTATGAAGAAATGCACAAGTATTTCATAGTGGTATCTAGTTCCACAAAATGGCAGGCATGTGAGCATATGTGACAAGTGACAACCATGTTTGGGAAGATAGTAATTCAAACCACACTGATATTCTTTTGCACTTAACTTCTGCTAATAAGAGGTTACGTATCTGTAAATATACACTTAAAAGAAGAAAAGAAAAATAAAGATGTATTAAAAAAAATAACACATTTGAGTATGGAATTTGTATTGAAGAGAAGTCATAAAGCTGATTAAAAAGACAAAAATCGTGTCATAAAGAATACTATTGCTATACCACTCAGGCATTTTCAGGGGGATGCAAATTAATGTAAACTACTTAACTACATACAGAGCATAGAAGACAACATCTACTGGATCTGCCTTTATATTCTTTATTGGAAAGAAAGCAAACCAAATATTACTAGGTTTTAGATCACAGTGGATGATCCCATGAGAATACAGGCACTCCATAGCCCGAGCAATATCAAGTGCAAAACCAATCGCAACATGTCTATCCAAGCATTTGGGGCGCATGCTAAGCAAATACTTGCGCAATGTTCCTCCTAATAACAGGTCAGTGACTATCACCATTACTGGCTCCTTACAAGCACCAATAAACTATTGAGAAATAGAGTGGCAATATTTACTATCAATTGTTCAAAACTTGCCATACAACAAGTGCTCCCTGTATATTATACATATATTTGCTTCAACAACATACTACAGACACAATTATAAGAATCAGGGAAAGCCTAAACCAAATTCCCACCTTCACCAAGTTCTTATGTTGCACTCTACACAACATCGCCACCTCCCGCGCAAAGCGCCCTTCTCTGTTGGCAATGTCTTCTGTAGTTTCTCCTTTATGTACAATTGTAATAGCAACAATTTGGTTTTTATATCTGAAACAAACCCAGCAAAAGAATCAGAAGCTGCTTGACAAAACTGCAATCCTCATAAAAAGAAATTCAAAAACAATTACTCGGATCAGATAAAGCATAAGTCAGGCCCATCAGTGATTGTTGAAGGAAATGAAGCTGAAGTAGAACCAAACTTCAATTAACATGTAACATTATCCCAGTCCACACATTAAGCTATAAAGCATGATGCTTAACAAGGATGGCAATCACACACACAATCAATAATCAAATGGCACCCAAAATACACAAAACCACATATACAATTGCCCAATAAGTAAAGATAGAAAATTTAAGCTTGTGGAGAGGAAATAGGAAAAGGGATTTGAAGAAATGAACTTACTTTCCGTCATAGACTTTGGCATGAGCTCCCTCTCCAATCTATGGCCCAACAAAGAGATGTTTAGGATCAATCAGCCATTTGGGTCCAATCTGAACTCATCAACTGAGTAGAACCTACCTCCAGATTCCATCTCTTTTTTTTTGTTTTTTTTACTGTAATGAGAAAAGGAAAAAAAATATGGGTCTCAAGTCAAAATCCTACATGAGCCAGTGAAGTGCCTCCACCTTGGCAGAGACTTAAATGAATCAGGTGGAAGAGAACCCTAGAAGAAAGGAGGAACCATTGGAAGAAACAGGAAATAATAATAAGAATGCATATGCTGACATGAAACAGAGAACTAAAGTAGACATGCTATACAGTGTGATCTAAGGCTCAGAAACCATATCTCAAAAAGTCAGGCTCAGGCTCGGAGATCAAAAACTCAGCAGTGTGGTGATGTTTTACATTTCCTCCAGAGGCAAAAGCATGGAACCCACATGCTTCAAAGAGAGAGAGACCACAAAAGAAAGCAAAGCCCAAAAAAATATTTTGAAAATTCATGGGGAAAAGATAAGAATCCCCGGAAAGGGGAACATGGAAAAGAACCAATCACCAAGCCCTCAAGTAAGAACTACTAAAAACCACTAACCTCTCTCTCGCTCTCTAGCTATGAAAATTCTACTACTAGTTGTATTCTAATTCTAATGACAGTGCTAGAAATTTAATGTTACTAATTTTGTTTGTTTTTAAAGTGGTGGATGATGATAAAGGTTTAATGGGTTTTGGTTTATTTAATTAATTATAATTAAAACCTGTGTGGGCACAAAACCTTACCCTTGATTTGAAGACAGAATCGTGATCCACGAAAAGGATTGTGAGACTACGCATTATGCACTAATTAAAAACTAAAGAATGAGACGATAGTCAGAAGCTATTTTATTACAAGTATTTTTTTTCTTTTGATTTGTGGAGAAAAAGAAAGAAACAATGGGACGAGTGTAGGAGCCATAAACCAATCAAGAGCACATGGAAACTGACCATGTCAACATGCGACGACCCGCTACATAAGCTTAACCCACACGGACAAAGTTTAAATGGAATTTGATTTTCATTAGGTTTATTTTTTTCTGATCGTGGTCTATAGTAAAGAGAAACGTGGCTTAATAAAATTCATTATTATTCCAACTAATTTCCAATGAGTTTCAACGAGTTGCCTAGTTTCAACTAATTCATTGACCTTCCAAAAGGCAAGGGTACAAAATTCATAGCCATGATAGAGTGGCTCTATTTTGAATCAATCAGTCTAGCACAAAAAGGATATAAATCCTTGTAAAAAGAAGAGGATACACACTGAATTCTACTAGCAAAACCACCCATATTAGATTTGGCTAGTGCACAATGTCTTACAAAATGTAGGTATCTAGCAAATGGGTAAAAAATGGGAAGTAAATTATATAGACAGTACAGAGTGACAAGATCTGAAAATAAACACAGAAAATGCACAAACATGCATTTTTTCCTACGTTGATCGAAACTTTACCAGAATTTCATCTGTAGCAATAAGTGCAAATTACCTTCATCAATTACAAGATTAAAACAAACTAACAAACAAAACTCATTAATTTTGTCAGTCATAGCATCTGCAAACATGTGAATATCCAAAATACATAAGTACCTGGACGAGATGTCATCCTCAGCCATATCTTCAGAAACTAGAAGTGGAAGGGATCCATGAGGCTCCTTTTCACCAAGCAACTCTGTTAATATGTATATAATTTCAACTGCATTCAATGGTTTTCATGTATGCTAAAAACTTTTGTCGATAAATAGAGTTGAATTACAAAGAAATATGTATACTTTTTGAAAAGAAGTGGTTTCCAACGAATTAAATTTTTCTGATCCAAAAATCAATACAAAATGAGCAAACTTTTATATTTTGTAAAACAAAGGATAATTTGACATAGAAACTTTTTGTCATGACCACCCTTTCCTTTCATTTATATTAGGAACAAAAATCTATTTCACAATGACATTTAAGCAGAATAGCAGGACTATCCATTGACTAGAAGCCTTAAGCTACTAAGAGGAAGCAACTTACCTAATGGTCTGTTAATGTAATCATTCATTGAGCTACACAGTTGTGAATCAACATCAGTATTTGATTTCTAGACACAATGAAGGATCGTGTAGAAATGTAAGAACTAATCATACAGGTATGCAATTGAGTAATAAGACCAACCTGCATCCAGAAGAAGAACTTGATGTCATTGTTATTAAACTTCAATATGTAAACCCTTCTGGATGTTTTATTAACCTATGCAACCTATGAAACCAGCTCTCCCAAAGGTAATTGTTAGGTGAAGTCAAATGACAGATTTTATACTTAAAATAATCTGTGCATATCAATTCATGCAAGAGCTGTTTGGGCTTGAAAGATAGATAATGTTCAGGTTAACTTTTTTGTGCTTAATTTCATCTTATCTATTTAAAATAATGGGAGCTGCAACGGCTGAACTCTAGACTACTTGGTCATATAGAATTCAATACTATGTAATGAACCAACTATCTCATAGACATCAAATGTCTATCAATTAACACTAAGTATAGTTCTTAGAATGTGGTGGCACAGCAAGCTCCCAAATATGTAATTCGAAGTCCTGTTGTCCAGATTGACCCTCATCCTAATATATGTTGCTGAACAACATTAAAATAATATTCATACTCACACCCCAATGAATTGTTGCAGCAGGTAAGATTATTTTGGGACATGCATGTGATGTTGGTTCCTTGTCTTAATGTACATAAAATATACTATATTACTATAATAAATAATTTATCTATTTAGCTATAAATTTAGTATAATTATAAACACTGAAGAAAGAGTTGAATGAAGGGTCAGAGGTCTCAGATTAAGTTGGAGTAGGTACCTTGCACAACCTATCAGTTGTATAACAGATCCAAACAGCAGAAATGTATAGTTGAAAGCCAAACCCACGTTTCTCCAGTGCTTCCTGAGGAGTCCATCAAGAACCTCAAACCATTGCATAAAATTTATTTGATTAAAATGACAATCAAATTTAACATTTCATTATGTTATTGTTTGGACTTATATTAAATACAAATTATGTTAATGTTGGTAAGTTGAACCTGGATGGCATGGTTTCTGAAGACTCCGAATGGACATGTGAAAGTTGTCTTCTCCTGATCTTCAGGTGCTACTGGAATTTGATTGTAGCCGGAATATCCATCCAAGAAGCAATAGTAAGCATGGTCAGCTAACCTTTCCAACATTTGATCAATGAAAGGAAGTAGGAAGTGGTCATTTCTTGTGGCATCATTGAGTCTCCTGTAGTCCACACACATCCTCCACCCGGTAATGGTTCTAGTGGCGATCAAATCATTGTTGTCATTCTGAACTACAGTTACACCACCTTTCTTTGGAATGGTCTGAACTGGACTCACCCATGCAGTATCAGAGATTTGATAAATCATTCCCGCATCCAACAGTTTCACCACTTCTTTTCGGACTATCTCTTTCATGATGGGGTTGAGTCTTCTCTGTGGCTGCCTCACTGGTTTTATATTATCCTCCATCAGTATCTTGTGAGTGCAGAAGGAAGGATTGATACCTTCAAATCAGAGATAGGCCACTCAATGACAGTCTTGTGCTCCTTAAGTACTTCTAGAAGCTTCTCTTCTTCAGCTATAGACAACCCCTTGTTGATGATGACGGGGTATGTCTCTTCATCTCCCAAGAAAACATATTTTAAAGTTTCCGAAAACTCCTTCAACTCTAGTTTCGGTGCTCCAATTACTTAGTTTCCTTCTTTTCCAGCACCTTCATTGCTACCTCAAGCTTTTCTTGTGGAGTATCTGTGTCTTGGGCTTCTATCTCATCTTCAAGCTTTTGATCAAGGGATTTTTCTATTTACATCACTTCTTCTAGGACATCAAGTCTAAAGCAATCATTCTTGTCAGATGAGTTTTTCATAACATCAAAGACATTAAATGTGATGGTCTCATCATCCATTCTGAGCTCCAGCTTTCCTTTCTCTACATCAATCATGGTGCGAGCTGTGGCTAAAAATGGCCTACCTAAAAGAAGGGGTATCTCACTCCCCTCCTCCATATCAGAGACTATGAAATCAGCAGGTGTAATACCTTGAATTTTAAGCATGAGATTAAGCCTAGTGGTTAGGGATGATAATCTTGCTTTGGCCTTCAAGAGGAACTGGACAAAGGAAGTAGAGGCTGATTCGTACATCTCACGCGATCCGCGTGTGGGTTGGCGCGATCCGCGCAGGAGGCCTGGATAAGGGCTGTGCATTCGTCCATCTTACGCGGTCAGCGTGGTTACGACGCTAACCGCGTGGTTGATTTGAAAGGATGGCGCGATCAGCGTGGATATGGCGCTTACCGCGTGATAGGCACGAATCAGAAGGTGGTTTTAACACTATGGCGCGATCAGCGCGGGACACGGCGCGATCCGCGCAGGACTTTTGGGACAGCCTTATAATAGCTCTTTCAGGACGCGAAAAAGAGAGAGAAAAAGGCTTCTTCTTCCTCCCTCAGCCCCAACCTCCATTAAAGCTTGGTTCAAGCTTGCTAGGGCTCTATTGCTTGCTTTAAACACCTTCCTTTAGCCTTTGATTGTGGAATAAACACCTTGGGAGCTTGAATCATTCTAGGGTTCCCTTGAAAAACCCTTTTTGAGTGAATTTTGAAATCCCCAGAGAAAAGCTCAGAGAACTTGAGAGTGGCTGAGACCCACTGCGTGGAAAGGACACCAGAGCTCGGGAAGGTGGTCCTTGGGTCTTCTTTGTCGTCTCTGAGGTAAGAAACTCAAGTTTCTCCGTTTGATTTTGAGTTTGGGGGTTCTCATGAATAGTGACCCACTTGAGATAGAGCTAGAATTAGCCTTGGGTCCTTTAGAGATATGTGTTTAGAATGTGTAGGGGATGAAAGAATATCTCTCAATTGTTAGTTTGGTGAACTTTGGATAATTGGCTCTATGTAAAGCATGTGTTGTTGATGTGCTGTATTGGTTAGTGGTTTGACATGCTAGAGCCATGGTATGTGTTTTGTTGTGCCTGAGAGGCCATGAGAACAGTGTCATTGTGTGTGTGGTATGAACCGTTCAAGCCCTATGTGAATTCTGAGGAATTGGACTATTATGGTGAACTTTGAGCTTTGTGTGTTTTGGCTAGGCCAAGCTAGACCTGTGAGGGTCTGAGAATCACTTGTGAAGTGATTGAGTGTGTATTACACAGTGTGGATTATGCTTCTTGTTGTTCTCACGGTTTAAGACCGTTATTGAAGCATTATATGTTTGATGATATGTAGGACGTGAGATTGAGAGTCTCAGAGGTGGTGATAGTGAAGCCGGGAGGACCGGTGCTTTGCTCAGAGCAGGTAAGCTCTTGGTTCTTGACTGTATGCCCTTTGTTGTGTTCTACCATGCACCAAATTTGGGTGATGGTTCTGTTATGGGCATTTGCATGTATATAGAAATTGTATGTTGACATGCCTGACTGATGAATGGTGATCGGAAACCCGTACTGGAAGTGTTATTGAAATGATTATGTTGATGTGATTGAATGATAAATTGTGATCTGAAACCCGTGATGGGAATTGATATTGATCTGAGAATTTGCTGAGATGCGATTGGACCCAGTGATTGGGTATTGCCATGAATGGTTGTGAAATGTTGATTTGTGTTATGCTTGTTGATTATGAGATTGAATTGTGAATCCTATGGTAGTAGGATAGATGACGAGAGAATGAGTAAGACCTGATGTGAGATGTTCCTGTGATATAGATGTAGCCTCCCGAATGGAGATGTTTCGATATCCACAGATGTAGCCTCCTCAGGCAATTGGTTGGTATAGGATGTGAGATGTTCCTGTGGTATAGATGTAGCCTCCTGAATGGAGATGTTCCTATCCACAGATGTAGCCTCACTAGACGGAGATGTGCCTGTTACATAGATGTAGCCTCTTAAGTGAGATGTTCCTATGTTTCAGATGAAGCCTCCAATAGATATGTTGTGGTCCGGGCAAGAGATGTTCCTAGTATATAGATGTAGCCTCCGTGAGTGGAGATGTTCCTATATACCTAGATGTAGCCTCTGCCGGATAATGTGCTGTGTACCACCTGTTTGTAGACAAGATGGGGTGCAACCATAGAAATGGTATATGTGAAAGGGGATGAGACCCTGTGTGTTCTGATGACGAATGAGAAATGTTCTGTGATTGATGATAATGTACTATTTCTATGTATGTGCCTGAAAGTGAACCAGGGGAAGGAAATACCTTCAAGGGCCCTGAGTTTACTGAGATTTTATATCTTACCCCTTGTGTGGGGCTTATGTTTTGCAAGTGAATCCTCAGTGGGAGCAGAGAGGTCCCAAGGCAAGAGGCCTGCGCAGGGATAGATGCTGCTTATAAACCTTGGGCTTAGATGACATGAGCATGTGGCTCAGACATTTTGTATTGCCTTTGGTTTTTATTTTGTTGTACCCTGAGGGAAATTTTATGTACAGTTTTGTAATTGTACAGGAAGTTATGTATAAACACCATATTATAATGTAAAAGCATATATGTTTACGGTATTTGATGATGCCTTTTGCTAATTGTTTCCAGAACTGCTTAATCTCTGATGTATTATGTCTGATAATGACTATTTATCCGTGGTAATCACCCGGTGCGTGTAAGGGGTGTTACATTTAGTGGTATCAGAGCAGTTTTGATAGGGAAACATTATAATATGGTGATTTGTGTGGTTTGTGTGTTGTTCTGGGGGTTCATTATGGTAATTGCATGTGTGACTGTTGAGAGTGAGCTTGATCAACTCACCCTTTTTATGTAATATGTGCAGTACCATGGTGAGGACCCGGAACAACGATGGTGGGACGGGTGCAGATGAACACCTTGATCCAATGGTAGCCGCCTTGGCCGCTATGCAGCAGGAGATAGCTGCAAGCAGGCAGGCTAATGAGGCCTTGATGAAGGCCAATCAGGAGTTGATGGCTGAGTTGAGGTCTCAGCGTAGAGATGATAGAGCACCTTCTCCATATCCTGCACCTGAGGGCGAGGGTAGTTGTCCGGTGGGTGGGGCTAGCCATTTTGCTGATGGACCTAGTCATATCAGAGGAGGACCTTCACAGTCATATGTGGAGGAAGAGATTGTTGCTAGAGGGAGGATACTCACAGCTTTCCGTAAGCATGATCCTCCGGTGTTTCATGGGGATTATGACCCAGTGGTGGCGGCCCGTTGGTTACAGGCCCTAGAGAAGATATTCACTGTGATGGAGTATTCAGATCATCACAGACTCCTTTATGCCACCTACATGCTACATGGAGATGCTCATGAGTGGTGGGTTACCACAGCAGAGCTGATGAGAGGCCAGGGAGAGGCTGTCACCTGGCGGGCTTTTGAAGCCCAGTTCCTGGACAGATATTTTTCGTGAGATGCCAGAGAGCAGAAGCAGGCGGAGTTTGAGACCCTTGTCCAGGGACAGATGTCTGTTGACCAGTATTTGGCTAAGTTCAATGAGTTAGCAAAATGTGCTCATTTCAGGAGGGAGTTACCTGATAATGAGGTGCTTGCAGCTAAGTTCCAGAGGGGACTTAGAGAGGATATTGAAGAGAGGATAGCTGGCAGTGGATCCCGAGATCTGGGGAGTCTTGTCAGACAGTGCAGGCAGGTGGAGGACATGATTAGGAGACGGAGTGGCAGTCATCCTATCCCTCCTAGTAGGCCTGATGTGAGAAGGTCTGGTGGTGCAGGCCAAGCCGGGAAAGGCAAGGGCAGAGATCTGAGAGTTTCTTCCTCTTCAGATAAGTTTAAGAGGAACCAGAGAGATAGACCACCGAGACCAGGCCCAGGTCCTAGATGTGCCACTTGTGGGAGGACTCACTGGGGTTTGTGCCCCACTGGTGTGTTGGTATGTTTCAGATGTGGCAAGCCTGGCCACTTTGCTAGACAGTGCCCACAGGCCAGAGACCGGGCTATAGCTGCTCCTGTGATCTCAGCGGCACCCACTACAGGCCAGGTCTATGCAGTGGATGCGAGGGAGGCAGCTAGATCTCCAGACTTGATTAGAGGTACAGTCTTGATTGGTATGTGTAATGTTAGAGTGTTGTTTGATTCTGGAGCCACTCACTCTTTCATCAGTGATCACACTGCTCTAGGACTGGACTTGCATATGTCCAGGCTTTCTTTTCCCATGGAGGTGACCACAGCCTCTAGTGAGCAGTGTAGAATGGAGATGTGCTGTAGAGATGTACACTTTCTGTATGATGGCAGAGAGTATAATGTGGATTTGTATTGTTTGTCTATGCCTACCCTTGAGATTATTTTGGATTGGTTGGCCAAATATGGCGTGATGTTGGATTGTTGTTTGAAGAGGGTCGTTGTGCCTTCTGATGAAGCTGGTTTGAGTTCCACTTCCTTCATTTCAGTCTTGCAAGCCCACAAGGCAATTAGGGAAGGAGCTCAGGGCTATATCTTCTCTTGTGTGATCGAAGATATATAAGCCAAGTAGTGATCTGTCACAGATCCCGGTGGTCAGTGAGTTTGCGGATGTGTTTCCTGAGGAGATTACACAGCTACCACCTGAGAGAGAAATTGAATTCTCTATTGATTTGGTTCCTGGTGTAGGACCAATATCAGTGGCACCTTACCGCATGGCACCTCTGGAGTTGAGGGAGCTTAAGGTGCAGTTGGAGGACCTGCTGTCCAAGCAATTTATCAGACCGAGTGTCTCACCTTGGGGAGCACCAGTGATCTTTGTGAAGAAGAAGGACGGCAGTATGAGGTTGTGTGTGGATTACAGGCAGCTGAATAAGGTTACTATTAAGAATAAGTATCATCTGCCTCGTATTGATGATCTGTTAGATCAGTTGAGGGGAGCCAGAGTATTCTCTAAGATTGACCTGAGATCCGGATATCATCAGATCCGAATAAAGCCTGCAGACATACCAAAGACAGCTTTCCGGTCTAGGTATGGTCACTTTGAGTATCAGGTCATCCCCTTTGGTCTGACGAATGCCCCTGCAGTGTTCATGGATTATATGAACAGGGTATTCAGACCTTTCTTGGATCAGTTTGTGGTGGTGTTCATTGATGACATCCTGATCTACTCCCGGACAGAGACGGAGCATGCTGAGCATCTCAGAATTGTTCTTCAGACCTTGAGGAACGATCAGTTGTATGCTAAGTTGGCCAAATGTGAGTTTTGGTTGTCTGAAGTGAAGTTTCTTGGCCATGTGATCTCAGCAGCTGGGGTATCAGTTGATCCTAGCAAGATAGAGGCAGTGATGACTTGGGAGAGGCCCAAGAATGTCTCAGAGGTCCGTAGTTTCCTTGGTCTTGCAGGATACTACAGGAGATTCATTCAGGGGTTTTCACAGATGGTGTTACCCTTGACTCGCCTCACTAGAAAGGATAACCCTTTTGTGTGGACTCATGAATGTGAGGAATGCTTTATGAAGCTGAAGGAGAGGTTAACCACCGCTCCAGTATTGGTTTTGCCTGATCCTGAGGGAAGTTTTGAGGTGTACTGTGATGCTTCCAAACGGGGACTTGGATGTGTGTTGATGCAGGATAAGAAGGCTATTGCTTATGCATCCAGGCAACTGAAGCCTCATGAGGAATCTTATCCTACCCATGATCTAGAGCTTGCAGCTGTGGTGTTTGCTCTAAAGATCTGGAGGCACTATCTGTATGGTGCTAAGCTGGTGGTGTTCAGTGACCACAAGAGTCTCAAATATCTCTTTGATCAGAAAGAGCTGAATATGAGACAGAGGCGGTGGATGGAGTTCCTCAAAGACTATGATTTTGAGTTGAGGTACCATCCAGGCAAGGCAAATGTTGTTGCAGATGCCTTGAGCAGAAAGCATGTGAGTGCCGCCTGTATGATGATCTCTGAGTGCAAGCTTGTTGAGCAGTTCAGAGATATGCACCTGACGGTGACAGAAGGTGCTGGTGGTCTTGTTTTGAGAAGAATCAGGATTGGTAATGAGTTGATCAGAAGGATCTGGGAAGCCCAGAAACAAGATGAATCTGTGAGGGCCATGATTGGTCAGCAGGATGTTTCCTGGGAGGGCCATGACTTAGTATTGTACCAGAACCGCATTGTGGTGCCTAAGGGCGATCTGGTTGATGTCGTCCAATCTGAGGCTCACAAGGGCCAGTTCAGTATCCATCCAGGTGCCACTAAGATGTACCAGGATCTGAGGAGAGGCTTCTGGTGGCCTGGAATGAAGAGAGACATAGCCGAGTATGTGGCTAAGTGTCTGGTGTGTCAGAAGGTAAAGATTGAGCATCAAAGACCGTCTGGTCTGTTACAGCCTTTACAGGTCCCTGAATGGAAATGGGATAGCATTTCCATGGACTTTGTTGTGGGGTTACCGAGAACTCAGACCGGATGTGATTCCATCTGGGTGATTGTGGATAGGCTGACCAAGTCTGCTCATTTCTTGCCTGTGAGAACTGACTACACAGCAGAGAAGTTGGCCCAGTTGTATGTCAGGGAGATTGTAAGGTTGCATGGTATCCCTGAGAACATTGTGAGTGACAGAGATCCAAAGTTCACCTCCAGGTTCTGGGGTGCACTTCAGGAAGCTTTTAGGACCCAGCTGAGACTTAGTACCGCCTACCATCCTCAGACAGATGGTCAGACTGAGAGGACCATTCAGACTCTGGAGGATATGTTGAGGGCTTGTGCCATGGAGCAAGGTACTAGCTGGGATAGATACTTGCCTCTGGTGGAGTTTTCCTACAATAACAGTTTTCATGCTAGCTTGGGCATGGCACCCTATGAGGCCTTGTATGGCCGGCGGTGTAGGACTCCAGTCTGTTGGACAGAGGTAGGTGAGAGACAGCTTCTTGGACCTGAGATGGTTCAGGAGACTTCTGAGCAGATCAAGATGATTAGAGACAAGTTGATGAAAGCTCAGAGTCGTCAGAAAAGCTATTATGATCATAAACACAGACCCCTGCAGTTTGATGAGGGTGATCATGTGTTTCTGAGGCTGTCTCCGGTCACGGGTGTAGGACGGACTTTGGGTGTAAGGAAGCTGAGTCCTAGGTTCATTGGTCCCTACCAGATCCTTCAGAAAGTGGGACCAGTGGCCTATAGGCTAGCTTTACCTCCCCAGCTTGTAGGGCTGCATAATGTTTTCCACGTGTCCCAGTTGAGGAAGTATGTGGTGGATCCCTCACACGTGGTAGAGCCCGACACTGTTCAGATTAGAGAGAATCTGACTAGTCCTACACGACCCATGAAGATTCTGGATAGAACGGAGAAGCGCATCAGGAATAAGACCATTCCCATAGTCAAGGTGCAATGGGAAGGCAGAACACCTAAGGAAGCGACCTGGGAGCGGGAGCAGGAGCTGTTACAACTGTATCCCGAGGTCTTTGACAGGTATGATCTTAATTTTGTGGACAAAATTCTAAAAAGGGGGGGTGTAATGTAATACCTTGAATTTTAAGCATGAGATTAAGCCTAGTGGTTAGGGATGATAATCCTGCTTTGGCCTTCTAGAGGAACTGGGCAAAGGAAGTAGAGGCTGATTCGTACATCTCACACGATCCGCGTGGGGGTTGGCGCGATCCGCGCCGGAGGCCTGGATAAGGGCTGTGCATTCATCCATCTCACGCGGTCAGCGTGGTTACGACGCTAACCGCGTGGTTGATTTGAAAGGATGGCGCGATCAGCGTGGATATGGCACTAACCGCGTGATAGGCACGAATCAGAGGGTGGTTTTAACACTATGGCGCGATCAGCGCGGGACACGGCGCGATCAGCGCGGGACACGGCGCGATCCGCGCGAGACTTTTGGGACAGCCTTATAATAACTCTTTCAGGACGCGAAAAAGAGAGAGAAAAAGGCTTCTTCTTCCTCCCTCAGCCCCAACCTCCATTAAAGCTTGGTTCAAGCTTGCTAGGGCTCTATTGCTTGCTTTAAACACCTTCCTTTAGCCTTTGATTGTGGAATAAACACCTTGGGAGCTTGAATCATTCTAGGGTTCCCTTGAAAAACCCTTTTTGAGTGAATTTTGAAATCCCCAGAGAAAAGCTCAGAGAACTTGAGAGTGGCTGAGACCCACTGCGTGGAAAGGACATCAGAGCTCGGGAAGGTGGTCCTTGGGTCTTCTTTGTCGTCTCTGAGGTAAGAAACTCAAGTTCCTCCGTTTGATTTTGAGTTTGGGGGTTCTCATGAATAGTGACCCACTTGAGATAGAGCTAGAATTAGCCTTGGGTCCTTTAGAGATATGTGTTTAGAATGTGTTGGGGATGAAAGAATAGCTCTCAATTGTTAGTTTGGTGAACTTTGGATAATTGGCTCTATATAAAGCATGTGTTGTTGATGTGCTGTATTGGTTAGTGGTTTGACATGCTAGAGCCATGGTATGTGTTTTGTTGTGCCTGAGAGGCCATGAGAACGGTGCCATTGTGTGTGTGGTATGAACCGTTCAAGCCCTATGTTAATTCTGAGGAATTGGGCTATTATGGTGAACTTTGAGCTCTGTGTGTTTTGGCTAGGCCAAGCTAGACCCGTGAGGGTCTGAGAATCACTTGTGAAGTGATTGAGTGTGTATTACACAGTGTGGATTATGCTTCTTGTTGTTCTCACGGTTTAAGATCGTTATTGAAGCATTATATGTTTGATGATATGTAGGACGTGAGATTGAGAGTCTCAGTGGTGGTGATAGTGAAGCCGGGAGGGCCGGTGCTTTGCTCAGAGCAGGTAAGCTCTTGGTTCTTGACTGTATACCCTTTGTTGTGTTCTACCATGCACCAAATTTGGGTGATGGTTCTGTTATGGGCATTTGCATGTATATAGAAATTGTATGTTGACATGCCTGACTGATGAATGGTGATCGGAAACCCGTACTGGAAGTGTTATTGAATGATTATGTTGATGTGATTGAATGATAAATTGTGATCTGAAACCCATGATGGGAATTGATATTGATCTGAGAATTTGCTGAGATGCGATTGGACCCAGTGATTGGGTATTGCCATGAATGGTTATGAAATGTTGATTTGTGTTATGCTTGTTGATTATGAGATTGAATTGTGAATCCTATGGTAGTAGGATAGATGACGAGAGAATGAGTAAGACCTGATGTGAGATGTTCCTGTGATATAGATGTAGCCTCCCGAATGGAGATGTTCCTATATCCACAGATGTAGCCTCCTCAGGCAATTGGTTGGTATAGGATGTGAGATGTTCTTGTGGTATAGATGTAGCCTCCTGAATGGAGATGTTCCTATCCACAGATGTAGCCCTACTAGACGGAGATGTGTCTGTTACATAGATGTAGCCTCTTAAGTGAGATGTTCCTATGTTTCAGATGAAGCCTCCAATATATATGTTGTGGTCCGGGCAAGAGATGTTCCTAGTATATAGATGTAGCCTCCGTGAGTGGAGATGTTCCTATATACCTAGATGTAGCCTCTGCCGGATAATGTGCTGTGTACCACCTGTTTGTAGACAGGATGGGGTGCAACCATAGAAATGGTATATGTGAAAGGGGAGGAGACCCTGTGTGTTCTGATGACGAATGAGAAATGTTCTGTGATTGATGATAATGTACTATTTCTATGTATGTGCCTGAAAGTGAACCAGGGGAAGGAAATACCTTCAAGGGCCCTGAGTTTACTGAGATTTTATATCTCAACCCTTGTGGGGCTTATGTTTTGCAGGTGAATCCTCAGTGGGAGCAGAGAGGTCCCAAGGCAAGAGGCCTGCGCAGGGATAGATGCTGCTTATAAACCTTAGGCTTAGATGACATGAGCATATGGCTCAGACGTTTTGTATTGCCTTTGGTTTTTATTTTGTTGTACCCTGAGGGAAATTTTATGTACAGTTTTGTAATTGTACAGGAAGTTATGTATAAACACCATATTATAATGTAAAAGCATATATGTTTACGGCATTTGATGATGCCTTTTGCTAATTGTTTCCAGAACTGCTTAATCTCTAATGTATTATGTCTGATAATGACTGTTTATCCGTGGTAATCACCCGGTGCGTGTAAGGGGTGTTACAGCAGGGAAAATGAACTTTTCAACCTTACCAAGAACATCTTCAATGACTCCATTAGGCTTCATCAAGGATCGATCAACAAGTTGGAGGGAGACCATAGTAGGCTTTAATTCAGAAATTCCCAGAGATTTGCACACTGACAAGGGCATTAGGTTGATGCTTGCTCCAAGATCACACAATGCCCTGCCCACATTGATGTTGCCTATCGTAATTGGAATGTTGAAACTCCCTTGATCTCAAAGCTTTGGTGGAAACTTCTTCTGAATTATGGCACTGCACTCCTCAATAAGTGCTACTGTCTCACATTCCTGCAACTTATACTTTCTAGAAAACAAATCTTTCATGAATTTATCATAGTTAGACATGTTAAAGGAATATTAATTTGCAACTTTCTAAATACATCTAAGAAACTGGCATATTGTTGCTTCTGCACCTGTTGCTTGAGCTTCATCGGATAAGGTGGTTTCTCAAATCTAAAGAAATCCATTGGTTTCTTAGGAGCTGCAGCAGGTTGCTCCTTCTTTTCTTCCTTGCTTGGAGATACTTCCACTACTTCTTGTTGAACAGTTTAGTGGGTTCTGCTTCAGCCTCTTTTTGCATCACTTTGGGCTTCTCTTGAGGTGTGATCACAATTCCACTCCTCGTAGTGATTGCCTTGACATGCTTTCTAGATTAACTATGGTGTCACTAGGGAGCTGCCCTTGAGGTCTTTCAGCAAGCTGTTTTGACAGTTGGCCAATTTGATTCTCTAGGTTCCGTATAGAAGCATCTTGAGTTTTATGATGAGCTTTAGTCTCATTCATGAATGCATCAGTGGCTTGGATATGATCATTGGTAGTCCTTGCTAGCTGTAGCATGGCTTTCTCCAATTCAGATGATTCTTTAGGTGGGATATGTGGAGGTTGCAAATAATGATTATACTTGTAATCTAAACCTCCTCCCTGAATCCTCATCTGATAATTACTCCCCGAAGCATTATTCTAATTCTCTCTGGTAATTTTGCTGTGGTCTTTGATCATATCAAACACCATTCACTTGAATCGGATAAGCTCCTACCAGTGTAGGACATTCATTGGACTCATGGTCTCTTTGGCAATACTCACAAACAACTGAGTTTGCTTTGATTGATGAAGCTTGAGCTTTAGAAACTTGGAGTTGATCAAATTTTGCATTGGGAATGGCCAATTATTGTGATAAGAGTTTCTGCTTAGCTAACATGGCATCAAATTTTGCAATGCTTTCATTGTCATTCCTTGCCAATGAATCAATCAGTTCATAAGTCTGCACTGCTGTCTTGGATCTGATAGAACCTCCAGTTGCACCATTTACAACCAGCCTTGATTCAGGTGTCATTCCATTGAAGAAAATGTGCACCTTTTTCCCAACTAGCATAACATACTGAGGACATCGCCGAATTAGTTCTTGGAACCTAGTCCAAGCTGCACATAATGTTTCTTCTCCATGTTAGGTGAAATTGGTGATCTCATTCACCAGCCTATTGTACTTTTCCATGGAGAAATACTGTGCAAAGAACTTGGCAACCAATTCATCCCAAGTGGTGATGCTATTAGAAGCTTGTCTGTCTAGCCACCTAAGAGCTTTTCCTTTAACAACAAAAGGAAATAATCGCAGCCTTATTGCATCATTCGTCACTCCGTGGTGTCAGATTCTTAGAAATCTTTCCACAAAGTCATGAAGATCTTCATCATCCTCTCCATCAAACTGGCTTCGCTCCACCAAATGGATTAATGAAGGATGGATGTCAAAGTTATTGGCTTGAATCGGTGGTCTAACAATGCTAGAAGTTGGCCTGGTGAAAAGCGGAGCAAGGATATCCTCCATCAATTCATCCTCAGGTCTTAGCTGATTGTTGTTTCTGTCAACCATCCCTAGTTCTATTTCAGAATGTGAATTAGATGTTTCTGCTTTCGTCCTCTGCTTGGCTAGCTTCCTGTTTCTCTTGGCAGTCTTTTCTATTTCAGGATCGTATTGTAGAGTTGCAGGATCAACTATACCTCGCATAAACTCAAGAAGCAGATAAGTAACAAAAAAAAAATCCAATCTTAAAGATTAAGAGTTATTATAAAATTGGCATTTACAATCCCTAGCAACGGCGCCAAAAACTTGTTGCGATCTTGGCAAGTATACCGATCGTTCTAGGTAATAAAATGATAAGTAGAATATCGTCCCACAAGGATTCTTGTACCAATTTTGTCGCAACTATTATCTATAAGTTTGGATGAACAAATGTTTGATGGAAATGTGTATTGTATATTGAAGTAAATGAAAGTAAAGACAAAATTTAAGAATCGATAAGTAATTAAGAACAACGAAGTTTGGTTTTAGTAAATATGAGAGAAAGAGTAGTCAGGGCACACTCACCTTCTGATTACCCACTTCCTTAACTTGGATTGGTTAATAAATTCAATTACTTTAGTTATTCAGATAATGCATCTTCCTTCAAGAAGTAGTTAAATCCTAATTCCTTAGTGACTTTAACCCTTTAACCTATATAAAGATCCTAATTCTTTAGTAACCACCTCTTAGGTTAAGCATTAAGTTGGATGCACCAAATCATCTGCAATCATACATTTCTATTCCTAGATAATGTAAAGATCATTATTTTACCAAGGTCAGAAATTAGAACACCAATATTCCTATTGTGAACCTTAACTCTCAGAACATTATCAAAGTGATCAAGTCTAATAAAGAGATATGCTTTGGAAACAAGGTAAAGTGAAAAAACTTAGCATAAAAGAATAATAGAACCCAATCCAACCAAAAAGGGGTTTACATGAGGTTTGTGGCCCTAACTACATTAAACAACTAGCCAGACATATTTGTGTCTGGTTTCAAAAGCACAAAATGAAGCATACTCAGCTGAAGTAAATAAATGAAGGAGAAGAAGAGAAGCATATCTTCTTTAGATCTTCAATCTCCTTGCCCTAGCCAAGCACTCCCAAGTTTTCCTTTTTCTCCTTTGTTTCTGCTATTTTCCAATGTGTGGAGCTCCTATCTCAGTTGTGGGAATTACTATTTATACTTGGGAAGTGAATCTCCCAAAATGCCTTTAGTAGAGTGCACAGTAATAGTTGAATCTGTGTCTCCGTGCTACTCGCACCAATTACCACGCCATTAGCACCACCATACACCAAGCCTGGCACTAATCGTGCTAGGTGACAGAGAATAATGCACTATAATTCTTCTTTGGCTCTGATAGCGTCCGTTCTCGAGCTGTTAGCGCCAGATGGCAAAAAGTTTGCCACGTAATTATTTCTTTGACGCGATTGGCGCCAGTTCTCATGCGAAATGTGTGAGTTCACAGTGGGTTTTGTGTTTTAATTCTCCCTTTGGTGCGAAATGTGCCAATTCTCGTGTAGATCGTGCGACTTTACAGAGAATTTGTGCTTGAATCATTTCTGTGGCGTGAACGACGCCATAACCACGTGGCTAGCGCGTGAACCTTGCTTGGCTTTCTTGCTCTTGCTTTGTTCTCTTCTTTTCTTGCACTCTTCTGATGTGAAAACACATAAAATGATTTAGAAGGAATAATCAATGTTTCTAGAAATTATAGACAATTATCGCTCATTTGTGATTGATTCCTCGCCATATGCTAGACGCATATCAATAATTGAGTTTAAAAATGACTTTGTTTTGGTTAGAAATTAATTTTAGTCCAAGGTTTTGTAGTTTTTAAGCAAAATGGGGAATAAATTAGGAAGCCTGGCCGAATACAAAAACAATGAATTCCTGATGCCAATGCCCTAAAATTAATTAAGTATGAATTACTCACAAGATACCTAGGCCAATGGTGCTAAATTTACAATGTCATTGTGGTTAGATGCACGATTACGAAAATACTCCCTCACGATAAGTTTGAAGTTTGTTTTCATAAACTAAGAAAAACTCATAAATAGAAGAGAGTACTATTATTAAAGTTGATTGAGGGTGGATGATTTATGGAGTTGTAATAATAACAATATGATGATCAAATCATCTTAGCTAGAACATCATTGTCTTATGCTAGCATCCATAACTTTGATCATATTTCAACTTGTACTCAGTTACCTATCTTGGATGAAATGAAACAGTTTTCTTTTTGTAAGAAAAAGAAGAAGAAGATGAACAATAATTTTATAAAATAAACCTTATCATAATTAATTTATTTATAAATTTTATTGTTGATTTTACATTTATTTTTAAAACATAATTTTCTTCTTACATAACATTAATTAACATTAATTATAAGATGGAAGGAGTAAAATTTTGTCTACTTGCATGGTCCTGTAGCACTAGAAGTTGGCGACATGATGCCACACAAACCACAACATGAAAATCAAAAGAATAAAAAGGCTCAAATTAGCCTCCCAAGGTGATTGTAGAAAACACATTTTAGGAGCCCTATATGACCTAAGTTGGATAGATGCTCATATTCCAATATATATGACCATTCTAATGCCAAAATATAAGTGAATTCCCAGTTTCTAAGTAAAGCAATTCAAATTAATTAAGCTATGAAGACCTCATAATTTATGTTCAATTGAAGTTGGAATAAGTAGAAAATTGCAGAATCATAACAAAAATTTATTCATGCTTGAGTGCTTGACCTTCACAAATGAGCAACAACTGCAGACAACGATGTTGAAGTCACTGGAAAAATTAAAAGTATTTTGATCAGGTTTTCTAAGCTACGTTGACCTTGATAATTTTGGACTTTCAACATCAATTTTTAACCGATATTGAAACTATCAACATTGAAAATATCAACGTTAACATCAGTTTTCCAAGGAGAGACTATTTAAGTATTTATACACAAACAAGGTTATTGTGCACACTAACAGAAGATCAGCTTAATTAGACTACATTGCGGATAATTTTTATGGTTGTTCTAGCATTCAACTACTCTGGAGTAATTGAAGTCAAAGCTGGTGGAATTCTTTAAAATCATTCTGAGCTAATGTAATTAACTATTTAAACTCATATTTTGAACTATCTGCAGCATCTATGTGTAAAATATCCCTGGGCTTTGTTAGTATAGTTTAATGTATTGAGATTTTCTATATATATAATGATTTGATTGCAACAATAACTCATAAATTACTTCAAAGTTGGATATCCTAATCCATGTGTATTGTTTGATCAGTGGAATTAAACCTTCGAAATGTATTGGTCTTATAATGTCTTGAGAAAGTTTGTATAATTTAAGCGCGATATCCTAAGAATCAATTTTAAACTAAACATGGAAATATTTCTCTAAAATCTCAAGTCAACATAATTTTCAATAATCAACTTTAATCTTAGCACACACTAAAAACATGAATCTTAGTACAGTTGGATCTAAATCAAGACAAGATGCTGTAGCTAGCCATACAATTTTGCTACTAATTCCACAATCTCTACTCACTGTCTGCATGCATTGCGTGCTAGCAGTTTAACTCTTTCCACGAGTCCAACATGTCTTCAAATGAGTCGAACTCGTATGAAAATTAGCTTTTTTTAATTAAACTACCACATCTACATAGATGTCCATGTGGCTCCGCTAGCCAATAAGCAAATCAACAAACATAGCGCAAATATGAGCCGCAAAATAATGTACTTAGAAGTTATGATTTTCCCGACCATAAAATACATTTTTTTCCAGCATTCAATATAATTCCGCCTAATATTTTTAGCGACCCTGGATACACTGGCCATCATCTAATTGCTGGTAAATGCTTTAGTAGCTATTTTCTGTTGTCATTAAAGCGTATAATAATTGCCGCGAAAACTGACTTCAATCTTCTACCTTAGCATATATACATATCATTCAATACAACATCTTCATAAATTTCAACCAAATTAAATCACCCTTATGATTTTCAGGAATATTTTTTAAAATTGAAAATAATATAAATTTAAAATACGTATTACCAGATTTTAGATCACACATATTTATTTAAATTGTATATTTTTTATATTTGTATCTTTTTAAAATTTGTGAACATAATTTTTTTGAAATATTTGGTAGTATATTATATATAATTACGATAAAGTTGTAGATGTTATGTTAAAAAATAATAAATAGTGCTATGTGCAACATAATTATTACGTTGTACAAGATTATCAATTACAATATGTTACAATTTAGAAAATAATTTTAAACATTTCTGTGAAAGTTTTTTCTGTTAGTTTCACATAGTTTCCTTTTTTTTTCATTTTTTTTCAGTAAACAATATTTCCTCTCTTTCACTTTTTTCCTTCTATCTATTTCTACCATACCTAATATATGTTACTGTCACATTTAATCATTATTATCTATCTATTTCTACCATACCAAATATATGTTACTGTCACATTTTATTATTATTATTATTATTATCATGATTGTTGTTGTATAGAAAAGTAGTACATCTCGTTTACCTTTAGTTGTGAAAATCATGCGCGTGATCCTTTCTGTCAACTTTTCAGAATTTTAGCTCAACTTCAGTTCTTTCTGTCCCCTGAAAAGAGGGCAAATATTTGAGAAGTCTCTAAACCCTGAAAAAAGAAAGGCTTTCCATATTAGTTAGTCAAAAGAAAACGCGTCCTAATAAGTGCGGAGTTCTTTTCTATCCCATCCCATTGCTCGGCAAAACCTTTAGAAATTAAAAGGCACTAAAAATCTGACAAAAGAGAAGCATTCACAATGAAAGTAATTTGAGTAGTTTTGCTGTCCGCTCTAGTCCATTCATCGGTACTGCTCAATTCTAATTAATTGAATAGTTTATGGAAAAGCATAGGATTAAACAGTTTCTGTTCAAAGTGCAAAGACGTACAACCTTCATATTATAATTGTGCACTGTTGTTATGTTTTACTAACTTTTAGATGAGTTTAATTACTATACATTATCATTGTAATTTTTTTATACTATCAACTAATTATAATTCGTGATATATATGACTTTAAATAATTAGGATGAAACTTCAATTTTTAGGATGTGTGATTTTGTAATTGGATTGACGGTATAAAAAATCTTTATAGTGTCAATATATATCAATTAAATTCCTTATATACTTTAAAAATTAAAACCCATTTCATCTAATACTTGCTTGTTAAATATTGGTTAATTCAAAAAGGAAAATATTAACGCATAAAAGGACAATGATAGGCAAATTAAAGACAAAGCTTAAAAAGTTTAAAATGCTAAAGTCATTGTGGAAAACAGAGTCAAGAAAAACTACATTAAATTCATTGCAAAAGTATCTGGCTTCAAAAGGTGTTTGATTCCAAATCATTCAAAATTAAGTCTTGAAATCTGCTAGGTTTCCTGTATTCATTAATTGTTAGTTAAAAGAAAATGAAACTTATTAATTAACTCTGAGAGTTCTTTTCTATCCCATTCCATGGGGCAAGACCTTTAGAAGTTACAAGTCTCTAAACCTGACAATTCAACTGCTCAATTGACTAGTTTTGGACGTGTGGAAAGCTCTTGGGTAGAACGTAATTCTGTAGGGTTGAACAACTTCTAAAAGGTTTCATGGAAAAGTATAAGAATACGTACAATTTCTTGAGCTACGTTTATAATCTCTGTTAAAAGTGCAAAGACTACCAATCTTTGTATATATTTATAACTGTGCACAGTTATGTTTTACTAACTAGTGGATACTTAAAATCAATTCCATCTAATACATGATTCTTAACCAATATTGTAACAATGATAATTCCAAAAAGGAAAAATAACGGTTATCTGTGATAGCCAAATTAAGGACAAAAGCTCAAAAAGTTAAAAATGCAAAGTCTAAATGGAAAACGGGGTGTGAGGAAAAACCATATTTATGTCATTCGCAAAAAAGTATTTGTCATCAGAAAGTAGTCATTATTTTTCTCTCTTGCATAAATTTAAATGCTATTAAGTACACGGATTTCTTTAGAAAAATAGAAGTCTGTAATAAATAGTTAATAGTATTAAAACATTGACTAGAATTTTCCTACAGTTTAAACTTCAACTTGTAATGGCAGTTGTGACACAAACAAATCATTTACAATGAAAATTGAGCTTGTCTCATCACTTCTGGTGATTCCCTTCAATTGGTTGTGGCCTTTGCAGGTTTAGACATAATTGAGCTGTAGTGGCGGACCTAGGAATTTTAGTTTATGTCCGCATAATTAGTAGGCGGACCTAGGAATTTAAATCAACGTTTTATGTACAAGGTTATAAACTCGCTCAAAATATAATTGTTTTTATAATAAGATGCAAGTAATAGTTTGATCAAACATTAAGCTCCCAAATTTTGTCAATCATCCAAAACAAATGAGAATATATTCCAGTACATCCATACATCATCATTCTATTTATAATGGTGGATAAAAAAATCAACATTACCTGTATAGAAGGC
>PYAF01001246.1:41571-53781 GCA_007407185.1 Glycine tomentella | reverse complement strand
CCCTCGCTGCGGTTAGCAATTGAAGAGTCTCGAGTTTCTGTTGTTGTTTTCTCTAGAAACTATGCAGAGTCGCGATGGTGTTTGGAAGAGTTGGAGAAAATAATGGAGTGTCACAGAACAACAGGGCATGTGGTAGTGCCAGTGTTCTATGATGTAGATCCCTCTGAAGTACGTCATCAAACAGGCCACTTTGGAAAAGAATTTCAAAACCTGGAGAACAGACTCTTAAAAGTGAAAGAGGAGAAGCAGCTACGATGGATGAAGACGCTTGATGAGTCCGCTGGCATCTCAGGGCTTTCTGTAGTCCGAAACTGCAAGTAATAAAAACACTTCCAGCTTTCTCGTATTTTTACTGAACATTGTCTCCGGAATTTACGTTTATGAAATTGATAACATGTACATGAATGAAGTGGTAAAATAGAGATTAGTAATAAGATATCTCTCCTCGCGCAACATTGGAAGGAGGCACTTCGTGAGGCTGCTGGCATCTTTGGGGGTTCAGTCTCAAAATTCAGGTAATTGAAACACTTTATGTTTTCAGATTTTTATTGAACATTGTCTCTAAAAATAGCATTAATGAAATTCATGACATGTATGACGCAGAAAAATGGACACTGCTAATAAAATAGACCACTTTGTGGAGCATTGGAGGGACGGACTTTATCTTGCCACTTGCATCCCGTGGTATTTAGACTCAAATGTTTTTTACTGAATATCGTCTCAAGATTTAATTCCTCATTTGGTGCGTGTAGTTACAAAAACTTTACCTTTTAGGTTTTATACTTAAAAACATCACATTCTAGTCGTTGTACATACTATTTTTAATCCATTTTAGTCCTTGCCAAAGGATTTAAAATGGTATGTGTAAGGATTAAAATGCGATGGCTACAAGCATAGAGACTAAAATATAAAGTTTTTGCATCTATAAGGACAAAATAAGTAGTTAAACCATGTCTAAAAATAACATTTATGAAATTCATAACATGTATGAAGGAGAGGAATGTTGCTTGCTGAAAAGTTAATAGATCTCCTTGTAAAGCATTGGAGGGAGACACTGTGTGAGGCACTTTGTGAGGCTGTTAGTATCTCAGATGGTGCAGCCTTAAATTCCTGGTAATTGAGACACTTCCTACTTTAAGATTTTTACTGAACATTATCTCCGAAAATACTCACTTTTATGAAATTCATAATGTTTATCAAGTGGAGCAAGGGAGATGGCTAATAAGAGCGATCTGCTTGTGAAGCATTGGAGTGAGGCACTTTGCGAGGCTGCTGGCATCTCGGGGGGTGCAGACCTAAATTCCATGTAATTGAGACAATTTCTGTTTTTAGGTTTGACTTAAATATGTTTTTGATCCCTAATAAATATCTGAATTTTGTGTTTGCTTCTTAATAAATTTTGGTTTTGTTTTGAGTCCTTAATAAAACTACAATTTTGTTTTTGGTCCTTGACACTTAGTTTTAGTTACTATAAATTAGCGAATTTTGTTTTAGGTCCCCAATAAATTTTTTCTATTTGTTATATGTTGGGATGAAAAAAAATCGCTAATTTATCAGGGACTAAAACAAAATATCAAGGACCAATAACAAAAGTGTTGTTTTATTAGGGACTCAATGCTAAGCAAAAATTTATTAGGTAGCAAAGACAAAAATTTGGTATTTATTAGGGATCAAAAACATAAATAAGCCTTTAGATTTTTACTAAACATTGTTTCTAAAAATAACATTTATGAAATTCATAACATGTATGAAGAGGGAAAATGAAGCTTGCTAATGAGACAAACCTCCTCGTGAAGCATTGGAGGGAGGCACTTTGTGAGGCTGCTGACATCTCGGGGGGTGCAGACCTAAATTCCAAGTAATTGAGACAATTTCTGTTTTTAGGTTTGACTTAAATATGTTTTTGATCCCTAATAAATATCTGAATTTTGTGTTTGCTCCCTAATAAATTTTTGTTTTGTATCGAGTCCTTAATAAAACTATAATTTTATTTTTGGTCCTTGACACTTAGTTTTAGTTACTATAAATTAGCGAATTTTGTTTTAGGTCCCCAATAAATTTTTTCTATTTGTATGTTGGGATGAAAAAAAAAATCGCTAATTTATCAGGGACTAAAACAAAATATCAAGGACTAATAACAAAAGTGTTGTTTTATTAGGGACTCAATGCTAAGCAAAAATTTAGTTGGTAGCAAAGACAAAAATTCGGTATTTATTAGGGATCAAAAACATAAATAAGCCTTTAGATTTTTACTAAACATTGTTTCTAAAAATAACATTTATGAAATTCATAACATGTATGAAGAGGGGAAATGAAGCTTGCTAATGAGACAAACCTCCTCGTGAAGCATTGGAGGGAGGCACTTTGTGAGGCTGCTGACATCTCAGGGTGTGTAGTCTTAGATTTCCCTGCTGGCATCTCAGGGGGTGTAGTCTTAAATTCCAGGTAATTTAGAAACTTTCTGCTTTCATTTCTAACTGAACTTTGTCTCTAGAAATCACGTTTATGAAATTCATAACATGTATCAAGGGTTGAAGAGGTGATCATAAGAGATTTTAAGGTCCTTGAGATGTGTTGGAAGGAAGCACTTCGTGAGGCTGCTGGCATCTTGAGCTTTGTAGTCCTAAATTCCAGGTAATTGAAACGCTTTGCGCTTTCTCAGTATTTTTACTAAACATCATTACTACATATATATTAGTTTGTTACTGGTTCATGGATTTATTTGTTAGTTATAACATTTAAACCTACTATAAAAAGCAACTCTGTATCAACTTTGCTGTGTTGATCAATAAAAGAATTAGCCATTTCTTATTCTTGAATCGTTTCATGGTATCACACTATCACGATCAGAGCTCCTTTTTGGAAGTCTACTGTGCATAGTCTTTGAAAATGCCTCCTTGCAACAATCTGAATGCGAATAATCCCTCTTCTACTCTGAATCCTGTACAAGATCCTGAGCCTTTTCTATGTCAATCCAAATGAAAATCCCACAGCATCAATCGTTTCTTCTCCATTGATGACTGGTACGAATCACCACAAGTGGGCTCGAGCGATGGCAGCAAGCGTTGATTACAAAGAACAAGCAGAAATTTGTTGGTGGAAGCATCGGAAAACCTGATCGGTTTGATCTGATTTATGAAACATGGGAAACATGCAACAACAGTTTGGTACTTTCCTGGATTATGATCTCTGATGCTAGGAGGAATTTGCGAGAAAGATTCTGATGCTAGGAAAGCATTGCTAACACAGAACTTGCCTCTGATGCTAGGAGGAATTTTCGTGAAAGATTCTCACAAGCAGATCTGGTAAAAATTTCCAAAATTCAGGAAGGCTTATATTCCTTCAAACAGAATTCACTTTGTATCACTCAATTTTTTAACGAACTCAGTACTGGATAATGCTAGATAATGTTTTCAGTGAAAGGAACTGGAGCCTAAAAAGGCCACTGAGCAGCCTGTTGTAACGGGCCTCAATGGTGAAGAATACAAGACTCTTATTTAGCATGTTTTGGATAGAGTTGTTAAAAAGTGCCTCAAGTGTATACTTCGGTATTTGAAAGGGAATCCTGGCGAAGGACTTTTCTTAATTTCCCGTGTCATCTATAATACAACTCCCTGGTGTTAGTGACACAGATTGGGGTGGATGTCTCGATACTAAGTGTTCTATGACTGGTTATTGTTTCTTTTTGGGAGACTCAGTCACTGGTTTGTTGGAAATCCAAGAAGCAGCCAACAGTGGCAAAGTCCTCATCCGAGGCAGAATATGAGCCTTAGATTCAGCTACTTGTGAGCTTCAATTGTTGCTTTTTCTTCTTCAAGATCTCTCCATCACTTTTTCCAAACAGTCGGTGATCTGATCGATAATCAAAATGCTTTGCACATTGCGCAAACAAACCTGTTTTCATGAGAGGACCAAACATCTCGAGATTGATTTTCATGTTATCTGCAAGAAGTGTATGGCTGGATTAATGCGACTGCTACCCTTACACACCAGTGACCAAACTGAAGACCTCTTCACCAAAAGTTTACATCCCAAGCATTTTCAGAAATTTGTTTTCAAGCTGGGATTGATTGCTATTTTCCAACCCACAGCATGAGGGGGGATATAACACATATATTAGTTGGTTACCGGTTCAACAGATTTATTTGTTTGTTATAACACTGTATAAAGCAACTTTGTATGAATTTTCCATTTTTTATTCTTTAATCGATTTAATTGTCTCTTAAAAATAACATTTTATGAAATTCATAACATGTATGAAGTGAAAAAATGAAGATTGCTGCTAAAGAGATAAACATCCTCGTGAAACGTTGGGCAGAGGCACTTCGTGAGGCTGCTAGTATCTCAGGGATTGTAGTCCTAAATTCCAGGTAATGAAACACTTCTGCCTTCTCACATTTCTTCATCTAATACTCAACATTTTTTAATACTTCAAATGTTTATGTATCATAGTACCATAATAGCACAATTTTTAAATTGGCTATTAACCGAATTAATCAACAGTTCTTTGAAAGTTTTTTCCTCGTTACTTTTATTATTCAGAGGTCATGTTTAAAGCATTTTATAGAAAGGGAAATATTTAAAAGATGGAAAGAGAGTTAATATACATGGCAGATTGGCAGAGTAAGAATAATTATGGCAATTTAGTGTTTATAAAACAATATAAAAAAATTAAGGTTAAATAATTATTTGCTTTTATTGAACTGAAGCAAAGTTGCCAAAGGCAATAACATCTGATTCTAAAAGAGCAAAAATCTGGTGAGGAGCATCCTCGAGCCAGTACATTTCAAGAAAATTAAAAGCTAACATAGCTAATTTATCAGCCACTAAATTCCCTTTCCTCTTTGTGAAACTAAAGGCAGATTTCTCCTTCTATTCATAAGAGCTTCACTATCCTTCAGAATTTCTGCCTGGAAAGACAAATCTTGTCTTCTATGATTCTTCCATGCCATATGCAGAAGCTAACTATTAGTCTCAAATGTGGTGTTTGAAAAACACTTGTGTCCCAGCGTCTTAATATCCCACCTGAATGTTATCACTTCTGCAATAAGGAGGCAGGCTGAGGCCAAATGGTTCCCAGCATTGTCCCTGAACACAGCTCCCAAACCTGTACCAACTCCTGATCTTATAAATGCATCAAAATTTACCTTGATCTGATTTCCTGTTGGAGGATTCCAACTGATGTTCTGGTTTTGTTGTCTGCTATGCATCTATTTTTTATGTTATGCCAACGAGAGCGTTATATCTATAACTTGTCATGGCTGCAATTCCTTCTATGAGAAAACCCAGAGGTTTCTTCTCTTCCACAGTACCCAAATCAATTCAAAGACCCTTGCTGTGAAGTCAGGGTTGCTTAAAGCTATAATTTCACTCGTTCAAAGCCTCGAAATTGGAAATGGCAGAGCTCAGATATACCCCACATTTGATGCAAACCATATTCTCTTGACACCCTCACAGCCAATCAAAGCATGAATAGTTGTTTCCTCCTTCTCCAAACACCATGGGCACATTGGGTCAATATGCATTCCTATTTTGATCAGGTTTTGTCTCACTGGGAGAATATTGTGGCACGCCCTCCACACACGAGGTTTTGGCATTTCGGTGCAATATCAATTTTCCAAATCTCTGGACCTAAATTTCTAGCTATAGCACTTGTTGATCCCTCCTCATTCTGCATCTTTTTCATCTCACACCTGGTAACGGGATTTGACACTGTACCTCCCATCCATAGAATGTCTCCATTTAGCTTGTCTTCCGTTCCTGTTTCAGTCAAACGAATTCTGTGAATTTCTTCCTTCTCATGTGACAGAAAAAGCATCTCAATAAGCTCCCCCTTCCACTGTCATGTTTCATGGTTAATGAGATCAGGAACTAGCAAAGGATTTTCTTCTTGTGATTCGTGTGGGACATGGTATAAAGAGACATCTCCACTTTGAAGCCATTTGTCTTCATAAACCTCCACACTACACCCATCTCCAATCCTCCATAACACCCTTCCTTCATTATATCCTTTGAGGCCATAATACTAGACCACACATAACTTGGTCTATGTCCTCTGGATGCCTCTAAAGGGTGACATCGTGGATAGTATTTTGCCTTTATCACTCGGGCCACCAATGAATTTTCAAAACATATAAGGTTCCACCATTGTCTTGCTAGTAGGGCTTTGTTAAAAGTTGAGGTAACTCTAAAGCCCATCCCATCTTCAGTTTTGCTCTTTGTCAATTTTGACCACTTTAGCCAATAAAGCTTTCAATTCTCCATGGAGCCTCCTAGAAAATTCTTGCAGTCAATTTCATCACAAAGGGATTGTGGTAATTGGAAACGCCCCATGATGTTTGTGGGTATTGATTGCATCCCTGACTTTATCAGAACTTTTCTTCCACTCTTTGAGAGAGCTTTCTCTTTCAACCCTTTTACTTTCTTCCACAGTCTTTCTTTAACAAATTGGAAGACCTATGATTTTGATCTACTTATGAATGTGGGAAATCCTAGGTATTTGTCATGACTTTCCACTGCCTTTACACCAAGAAGCCTTGTTAGCTCATCAATTATGGGACTAGGAAGATTTCGGTTACATGAGAGTTCTAAATCTTTTAAATTAATTCTCTGGCCTGAGGCTATTTCATAGGACTTCAAAATATCCACTAGCCTCCTTGCCTCCTCCCATGGCTCTACAGAAACATCAACATACATCAACATCAACAACACATTTAACCTAAGTTAATTGGGGTCGGTGGTAGATGAACACAATGATAAATCGGACAAAAAAGATAAAGAAAGGGAGAGGGGAAGAAAAAAAGTGGAAATAAGACAAAAGAGATGAACAATACGCTAAGATAGAGGAAAATAACTAAAACAAGGGAAACAACTGAAACATAGAACTACTAATGGGTTTAATCCTCCACCAAGCTTATAGCTTTTCTCCACTCCGTTCTAAGACGTACCGTCCACCAATCTATTAAGTCTTGTTTAACTACCTTTCCCCAGGTAAGTTTCGGTCGATCTCTACTTCTCTTTGTGTCGAGCCCTTGGTAACAAACTCTTGTTCTTACGGGAGCATCCAGTCGCCATCTTATAACGTGCCCAAACCACCTCAATCTATGCTCCCTCATCTTTTCACATACCGGTACCACTGATACCTTTCTTCGAATATCCTCGTTTCTTATCTTATCCATCTTCATATAACCACACATCCACCTTAACATCCTTATTTCTGCTACTGTTGCTTATGTACTGGCCAGCATTTCACTTCATATAACATTGCCGGTCTGACAGCTATTCTATAGAATTTTCCTTTTAGCTTAAGGGGAATTTTGCGGTCACACAAAAACCCCGATGCACTTCGCCATTTCATCCACCCTGCTCTAATTCTTTGATTTACATACTCATCAATCTCACAACTTTTTTGCAAAATTGATTCCAATTATCTAAAAACATCTTTCTTGGGTACCTCTTGACCAAGTAGATGCACTGTGTCTTGATCACCATCTCTTACTCATGCAAACTCACACTTCATATACTCCGTCTTGCTCTTGCTTATTGTGAATCCTTTAGACTCCAAAGTATTTTTCTATAATTCCAGTTTCCTATTAACACCATCTTTGGTCTCATCAATAAGCACGATATCATCTTGGCTCTACAGAAAATCAAAAGTTATTTTTGCGTTATCATTAATCATTCTAAGTTTCATCAATAATATGGAGAAGAATACACTTTATCCTATTAGCAATAGTTTTTGTAATAATCTTAAACACAACATTACAAAGGCTAATAGGTCTAAACTCAATGGCATGAGAGTAATTTTTAACCTTTTGAATCTAGACAATAAGAGTTTTATTCATCACAAAAGGGTCTTGGTCGATCACCATTCAAAATATTCAGGGCCATGTTTATGACGTCCTCTCTAACAATATATGCCAAAAGCCCAAAACTTCTGATAGAATAAAGCTGGATTGCCATCTTTGCCAGGAGCTTTGGTGGGGTGCATCTACTCTAAGGCTTCATAAATCACCTCTCTTGAAAGCTCCACATCCAGAAAGGATCAAATCTCTCCATAATTTCTCCCCTACACAAGGCTTGCAATTTCTGTCATGTCATGAGGCGGAGATGAGGTAAAAAGATCAGAGAAATACTTTGTTAATACCTCACCAATGTCCTCTACATTCCTATACACATTTCCATCATCATCCTGAAACTTCTTTTTGGTATTGACTTACTGTCGTTGGGATGTTTTTCTATGAAAGAAAGTTTTGTTCCTATCCACATACATCAACCACTCCACCTTCAACCTCTGCTTCCAAAGGACTTCCTCAAGCCTTAAAAGCTCCTCCAACTCACCTTCAATCTCAACTTTTGTGTTTGTTAAGAAACTGAGTCAGGGGCTGCATTGAATAGTATACAGTTTCTTTCAAAGCCTTTTGATTTTTTTAGACAAATTTCCAAACCTTTGTGACCCACACTAATCTAAATTTGCCCATAGCTGGGTAATATTTTGTGTAACATCACCCCTCTTCTCTAGACTCCATTTATTACCTCCTCACATTCCTCCACATCATCAACCCAAAATGCTTCAAACCTATACCAAATTTCGATTTTTATGCATGCAGAATAATAGGATTAAGCTTTGACATGAAGCGTATTGCCCACGATGCCCAACTATCCCTCTAGTTATCATGCCTAGAATGGTTGACCAAAATCCTTTCAAGCTTTTCTTCTATTAAGTCATCCCCCTATCTCTTGTTTGTCCACGTAAAGCATTGGCCCTCCACTCGCAGCTCCACCAAACCACAATAATCCACCATATCTTGAAATTGTTGAATACTTTGAATATTTGGAGCATTTCCCCCTTCTTCTCATCAACATGAAAGATTTGGTTCATATCCCCCACAGAAATCCAAGGGCTATCATCATGAGGTTTCTGAATCTTCATAATATCCCACATTAGATGCTTCTAGTTTTGTTCTGGGAATCCATACAAAAACGTGGTAGTATAAGCTTCTGAACTGTCCTGGCCATTGACCCTAAACCACATGATGGCCAAACCTCTAGATCCCCAATTCCTCACAATCAACGCCAAGGAAATTTTCCATCCTTGTCATACCCTTTAAAAAATGTATTCTGTAGTTTTATTCCTTGTTTCAATCAAGAAAGCTATGGTGGGAACTTCAAAGGATAAGAGCTTAGGAAGAGCTCTCACTGCCCATGGGTTCCCAAGCCAACGATAGTTCCAGCTTAAGGTCCTCATGATTCTTGGCGGGGCTGCTCAGCAACTCCCACCATTTCCTTTTTTGATTGTTTGTAATGGACCCTTGGTCCCTCCTTGTCCCCCTCTTCATCAACCTATCATCAATGTGTCTCTTCCCTGTTGGATGCGATCCAGAGGAAACACATCTCCCCTTCTCGAGCCATCCTTTTCAACTTCTTTTGTTTTTTTGTGGTGGTTGAGATAACAGCAGTTCTGGCATGTCCACTGCTTCTTACTTCGCTATGGCCTTCTTCATGTTTTCAGTATACTTTTCACGATACGTCTCTTCTACGTCCTCCTTGCATGCCTCGGGTTTGGTTCCCCTTGGCATTGGTCCTCCTTTCCTAATGATAGATGGCACTGGCTCAAAATTCTAGTTACATCTGCCACATTTATGACCTCCTTCTTCTCACGAGCAGACCCACTTTCCCCCATCGCTTTTGCTTCCTTCTCCATTATAGCCCCCCTTCTTTAACCTCATTTTCAAACACAATAACACGTTTTACCTTCACAAAAATTACTTCATTTTGGACTCCTGCAACCACGTTTTGACGTACAGGAGACACCCTCAGCCATGGTTCGTACGAAAGGTTATCGATATCAACGTCTTCATCATCCTCACACTCCTTCAGAAGATGATCCAGACATCCGCACATGTAGCAAACATTACCAAGCCTTTCATATTTGAAAATAATCTCCCTTGCCTCCTTAGCTCCTATTTTCATCATCATTCCTCTTCGGAGTGGCTTAGTAATATCCATCAAAATCCTAACCCTCATGGACTTTCCCACTCGATACTCCTTCGACTGACCCCATTTGATAAAGGATCCCAAAGTGTTTCCAATAGTTTCTGCTATTTCTTTATGGGATTTCATAGAAAGGCACCCAGATTTGAGTTCGTGATAGGTCTACTTTTATAGGGTTCTGATCATGCATCATATCATTCAGCACAATCAATCTTCTATCAAAATTCCGTGGACGCCCCTTTATCACTCCCTCTTTATCGTTTTCTGATAGAAACCTGAACGCTAAAAGGTTTCTCTCCACATTCCTTATCTCCACCCCCTTTTTCGGTTTCCATGCTTGGGCAATTGTAGTTTTGAACGCCTTCATCACATTAAAAGATTCTTTCCTATGAATCTTCCCACCAACCAAAAACCCTTATCTTTACTGATCATTTCTCCCACTTCACGTATTTTAACTATCTCCGCCTCCTCCTCGTTGAAATCAACATCTTTCATCTTATTTATTTTGTGAAATTCAAGTAGGCAGACTTGAGAAAAGACAAGAACAGTTGTTTAAGATTTGTGAAAAAACCTTACTGCACACAACTAGAGAAACCCAGCAAAGCCTTCAAAGGGAGATTAAGATTAAAACAATATAAACATAAATTTTAAATTAACTAATATTTATTATTAATTATATATCAATAATGATGGTTAACTGTATTTTAGGAAATCATCAAACAAACATTGTTTAAAGTAGTACCAAAACAAGAGCATGTTTGTTAATTGTACATATTTATTTTTTGTTTTTAAATAACAAAATAAAATGTTTGATAAAAGTAATTTCGCATATTTTAAAAAATAATCTTGGTTTTAGTTTTTAAAATTGAAAGTGAACAATTTATGATTTTTCTCTATAGTAAATTACTCGTATTCTTGGTTTAAAAACAATTTTGGTCTACCTATTTTTTTTAATTAGTAATTTTAGTCTATTTATTTTAAAATAGAGACATTTGGTCCATCTATTTAAAAAAAAATCAATTTTTCATTTTTTTATTTTTTTATTTCGGTCCAATTAAACCCTTGACCTAACGTCTTCATTTATGTTACCATAGAAATGTTTTAATTAATTAAAATGAATGAAATAAATGCAGGCAAAATTCAAAGATAAAAAGAAATTGTAGATTTTCTGAAATAGAAGACCAAATGTCTTTATTTTAAATCAGGAGGATGAAAATTGCATGTGGACTAAAATTATATTTAAACATTTCTTATTTTTGTTGCTTCATCTTCTTCCCCCACTAACTTTATTTTTCCCAATCTAAATATTAGGTACTGACAAATGTTCGGCAAAAAAGTTTTCAAAACCAAAAAATAAAATCATAATCAAACACACTGTAAGAACTACAATAGATTTATCATTTTGTCATATATATTTTATAGAAATGTTAGTAAGTACCATGCAATGGATGAACCCAATGGAGAACATACGTTTGTTCAATTATAACTTTTTACTCGAATTTCTCTTAAATTTTGATGCAAATATGGATACACCTTTTCTTTGTTTTTATTTTATTTTTTTATTATAGGAATGAAAGTGAGGCTATCAAAAGTATTGTTGAAAATGTTACGCATTTGTTAGACAAGACAGAGTTGTTCATTGCTGATAATCCAGTGGGCGTAGAACCACGAGTCCAGGAAGTGATTGAACTATTAGACCAAAAACAATCAAACGATGTTCTACTACTCGGGATGTGGGGGATGGGAGGCATTGGTAAAACAACTATTGCAAAAGCCATTTATAATAAGATTGGCCGCAATTTTGAGGGAAAAAGCTTCCTCGCACATATTAGGGAAGTTTGGGGGCAAGATTCTGGTCAAGTATATCTACAAGAACAACTTCTATTTGATATCGAAAAAGAAACAAACACAAAGATACGTAATGTTGAATCAGGAAAAATTATATTAAAAGAAAGACTTCGCCATAAAAGGGTACTTCTTATACTTGATGATGTAAATAAATTGCATCAATTGAATGATTTGTGTGGAAGTCGTGAATGGTTTGGTTCAGGGAGTAGAATAATCATCACAACCAGAGATATGCATATACTTAGAGGGAGAAGAGTTGACAAAGTGTTCACAATGAAAGGAATGGATGAAGATGAATCTATTGAGCTTTTTAGTTGGCATGCATTTAAGCAAGCAAGTCCAAGAGAAGATTTTATTGAACTTTCTAGA
>PYAF01001246.1:29396-41471 GCA_007407185.1 Glycine tomentella | reverse complement strand
GAAAGGAATGGATGAAGATGAATCTATTGAGCTTTTTAGTTGGCATGCATTTAAGCAAGCAAGTCCAAGAGAAGATTTTATTGAACTTTCTAGAAATGTAGTTGCTTATTCTGCGGGATTGCCACTAGCTCTTGAAGTCCTTGGGTCCTATTTGTTTGATATGGAGGTAACAGAGTGGAAGAATGTATTGGAGAAACTCGAGAAAATTCCTAATGATGAAGTACAAGAGAAGTTAAAAATAAGCTATGATGGTTTAACTGATGATACAGAGAAAGGAATATTCCTTGATATTGCTTGTTTCTTTATAGGCATGGACCGGAATGATGTTATACATATATTAAATGGTTGTGGACTTTGTGCAGAAAATGGAATACGTGTCTTGGTAGAAAGAAGCCTTGTAACTGTAGATTATAAGAACATGCTTGGAATGCATGATTTGCTGCGAGACATGGGAAGAGAAATCATTCGTTCAAAAACACCAATGGAGCTTGAGGAGCGTAGTAGGTTATGGTTTCATGAAGATGCGCTTGATGTATTATCAAAAGAAACTGTAAGACTTCCATCTATTGTTTTTTTTTTTTTTTTTTAATTTAAAATATCTAAAGCTAATGGATACATTTATGAGTCAGTTCTTAATATTCATTTGTGCGATTGATTGTCACAAGAATTTTGAAAATTGGTTTGGTTGTGAATTGGTTTTTGCTTCTTAGCTCCTAAAACAAATGATGGGCTTTCACACAAGAGTTTTAACTACCATATATCTTTTTAGCTACGCATGTTTTACCCTTTCGTTTTTTTCTATCATAGGGAACAAAAGCTATTGAGGGACTGGCTTTGAAGTTACCAAGAACTAATACAAAATGTTTGAGCACTAAAGCTTTTAAGGAGATGAAGAAACTCAGGTTGCTTCAACTTGCTGGTGTACAACTGGTTGGAGATTTCAAGTATCTTTCCAAAGATATTAGATGGCTTTGTTGGCATGGATTTCCTTTAGCATGCATACCAACAAACCTTTATCAAGGAAGTCTAGTTTCCATTGAGCTAGAAAACAGCAATGTTAATCTTATGTGGAAAGAAGCCCAGGTATTAATTTAGTTTTTTGCAATTCATATTGAGTATTTTTTTTCTCTTCCTTTTATGGATGCAATTTAAATTGTCTCAAATATTAATACTATTTCACTGTATATATTACTTTTAGACATAAATTTCATCTATGTTTTTCTCGGCCTCTCTTATATTGCAAGTACTTACTTTGTAAAAGTTTAAGTTTGACTAAAAGATTTAATAATCAATATGCTACTTTTATTTATTTAGAATATTTAATTAGGTCCTTTTATTTCTGAAAGTTTCAATCAAGTTCTTTATTTATTTTTTAAATGTCTTAATGTGATCTTTTTTGTCCAATTGAGGCTGACGAAATAAGTTGCAAATTCCATGAAAAGGATGAGACATTTTTAGAAAATAAAGTACTTGATTGAAACTTTCAAAAATAAAAAGATCTAATTAAATATTCTATATAAATAAATAGATATAAATTGATAATTACACCTAATTAAAATGAACTTCTATATATATATATATATATATATATATATATATATACATACATGTATGTATTCATATTTCTAATACAAGCTCTAGCCTCCCTTTTATACGGTAAATCCATTAAGCCTAAAAAAGGAAATTATCAAGACACCAAGATTTATTTTTTTCATATCCTAAAATATCTAAATGAACATTTAGCAACAAAAAAATGATGTTAAACCACAAAAATTGAGGCTAAATGAACATTTAGCAAAAAAAAAAAAAAAAAAAAAAAAAAAAAAAAAAAAAAAAAAAAAACGATTGTGCATGAGCCGACACTAAATAGTGTCAACTAAGTTGGCTTATAGAAGACACTAGTATGAGTCTATTTGTCTTTGTGGTATTCACTAGACGACATTTATTAGTGTCAGATTAGATTATGTTAATTTTTGTGTGGACTTAATTGATGTTAATAGTGTAGGTTAGACCATGCAAGCACAAATCTAAACCTTGAAGCATCCCCCATTTTTGTGTTGGCATAGCTGACACAAATTAATAAATTTATATGCAATCTATAGCGATTATTTGACCTGAATTAAGTCAATGCTATGTTACAATAGATAGTGTAGGCATTGTAGGGTTGATGTTAAATTTTATGGCTATTTTGTAGTGATATCGTCAGTATGCATAAGCAATATAAAAAAATTGCATTGCCACATCATATAAAAACTCAAGATAATGATTGTATGGATGAAACTTTGGTACAATAATAATAAACTCTTATTACACTATATATCAGTAAAACCTTGATACATTAAATTAAAAGTTTTACACTCAATGTAAATCAAAAATCATTTTTTTAAAAATTATCTATTACCTAATCAAATAAATTTTGTATGTTTAATATGAACTTACATTGTAGTATTTTTTTTAAACATAAGAGACGGAGCTTATGACCTCCTCTTCAAATAATTAAATATAATAAAAATTAACAAAGGAGAGGTAAGGTAGGAGTTGCAATTTTTACTAATGGATTAAAGAAGCCATAAATTGCTCATAAACAACTTATATATAGAGAGAGCACGACTTCTCTGAAAACACTTTCTTAATTAAAAAATAATTAATAACAATTATTAGATTATGATTAAAAATAAACGGTTGAAATTAAAATATTTAAAAGTTTAAAATTAAAATCTAAAAAGTTCATCAAACAAATAACATCCTATAATATTTTAATTATTATTAACCCATCACCATCATCATCATGATTGTCACCATCTCCACCGGTACAGCGGCGGTGGTAGAAGGGATGGAGATGACGATCATGACGGAGGAGGTGGTGGCAATCATGATGATAGTGATAGTTTAACGATAATTGAGATATTTTAAGATAATTTATTTGATGAATCTTTTAGAGATTTAATGATTATATAATATTTTAATTTTAATTTTTAAATACTTTAATCTCAATCATCTTTTATTTTTAATCATAATCTAATGGTTATTATTAATTTTTCTCATGTTCTCACAAGAGTTGTTCTATATATATTGGTCTTGCTAATGCACACACCTTTGTTTTTTAATACAAGTGTGTTAGCAAACTATAACTAAAGGATATCTTAAAATACATAACTGTATAGCTTGCAAATGCACTTATATTAAAAATTAAGGATGTGCGTGTTAACAAATACTTTTGAAATTTAGTAATGTGGACACTTCTATTTTTTAGAATGAGTGTGTTAACAAATTATAACTAGTAAATATCTTAAAATACAACAATAATGTAGCAAATCCATATATATATATATATATATATATATATATATATATATCTCCTTGGGTAGAAGACTTCAAAAGCAAAAGTAAACCTTAATCAAAATATATTGGCACTAAGAAATGGCATTACACAAGTATAAATATTTCAGTTTCTCCTTGAGATGCTCATAACACAATGTAATTGCTGCTATTTATGTTTTGAGTTTTATCTCTAACTTTAATTTTCTCTATTGTATGCTTTTTTTTCATGTAGGTAATGGAGAAGCTGAAAATTCTTAATCTCAGTCATTCTCATTATTTAACACAGACTCCAGACTTTTCAAATTTGCCTAATCTTGAAAAGCTATTACTCGTAGATTGTCCAAGGTTGTCTGAGATTTCCTATACCATTGGACATCTCAATAAAGTTCTTCTAATAAATTTTCAAAATTGTATTAGCCTTCGTAACCTTCCAAGAAGTATCTATAAGTTGAAATCTCTTAAAGCACTCATCCTTTCAGGATGTTTAAAGATTGACAGGTTAGAAGAGGATTTGGAACAAATGGAGTCTTTGACAACCCTTATTGCGGATAAGACTGCAATAACAAGAGTGCCATTTTCAATAGTTAGATCAAAAAGAATTGGATATATCTCTTTGTGCGGCTATGAAGGATTCTCACGTGATGTGTTTCCTTCAATCATTTGGTCTTGGATGTCACCAACAAATAGTCTCTCATCCCGCATTCAAACATTTGTAGATGTGTCATCTGTCGTTTCTTTAGAGGTGCCAAATAGTAGTTCCAATCGTCTATCATATATTTCTAAGGACCTTCCACTGCTTCAAAGTCTCTGTATAGAGTGTGGCTCAGAACTTCAACTTTCTCTAGATGCTGCAAATATTTTGGATGCTTTATATGCCACAAATTTTGAAGAATTGGAATCAACTGCAACCACATCGCAAATGCATAATATGAATGTTTTGACATTAATTGAATGCAACAATCAAGTACACAACTTAGGATCATCAAAAAATTTCTCGAGATCACTTTTAATTCAAATGGGAATGAGTTGTCAAGTCACCAATATTCTGAAACAAAGAATTTTACAGGTTTTACTCTTAACTTCTCTCTTAAGTATCTAATTTCCTTATCTTTTGTCAATAGAATTATTTTTAATATATCAATTATATGTGGAAGTGTATACTATTATATGTTGTTGGTATAATATATATATATATATATATATATATATATATATATATATATATATGAGGTTAAGGAGACTTTAAAGAGGATGAAAAATAATAAAGCATTAGGATCTGATGACGTTCCTATTGAAGTGTGGAGGGACTTGGAGATGTGGCAATAAAATGGCTGACTAATCTTTTTGATGATCTGAATAGAAGATTTGTGCGCAAAATTAATACGCATGTGGTTAAGGATACTTTAAAGAGGATGAAGAATAATAAAGCGTTAGGACCTGATGACGTCCCTATTGAAGTGTGGAGGGGTTTGGGAGATGTGACAATAAAATGGCTGAACAATCTTTTTAATAGGATTCTTCAAACAAACAAGATGTCTGATGCTTAGAGAAAAAGTATGCTTGTGCCTATTTACAAAAACAAGGGAGATATCCAAAATTGTCTAAACTATAGAGGCATCAAGCTCATGAGCCATACTATGAAGTTGTGGGAGAAAGTTATTGAACATCGCCTAATGAGGGAGACCAAGGTTTCAGTAAATCAATTTGGATTTATGTCAGGAAGATGTACCATGGAAGCTATTTTCTTGATGAGACAATTAATGGAAAGGTATAGGAAAAGGAAGAAAGACTTACATATGGTATTCATAGATCTTGAGATAGCATATGATAGAGTCCCAAGAGAAGTCTTATGGTAGACTCTTGAGAAGAAAAATGTGGCATTAAAGTATGTTAATGTAATCAAAGATATGTATAATGGGGCTACCACATATGTGAAAACTTGTAATGGAACATCAAGGTATTTCCCTACACGGTAGGTGTCCACCAAGGTTCAGCTTTTAGTCCTTATCTTTTTATCTTAGTGATGGATGAACTAACAAAAGATATTCAAGAGGAAGTGCCGTGGTGTATGCTTTTTGCAGATGATATCGTACTTATTGATGAGACCAAAGATGACATTAATAGGAAATTGGAATTGTGGAGAAGCATTTTGGAGTCTAAAGGATTCAAGATAAGCAAGAGCAAGACGGAGTATATGAAGTGTGAGTTTTCGAGGGTTAAATATGGTAATCAAGACACAGTGCATCTACTTAGTCAAGAGGTACCCAAGAAAGATATTTTTAGATACTTGGGATCAATGTTGCAAAAAGGTGGTGAGATCGATGAGGATGTAAGTCATAGAATTAGAGCAGGGTGGATGAAATTGCGAAGTGCATCGGGGTTTTTGTGTGACCGTAAGATTCCACTTAAGCTAAAAGGAAAATTCTATAGAATAGCTGTTAGACCGGCAATGCTATATGGAGCGAAATACTGGCTAACACATAAGCAACATGAGCATAAAATAGGGGTAGCAGAAATGAGGATGTTAAGGTGGATGTGTGGATATATGAAGATGGATAAGATACGAAATGAGGATATTCGACGAAAGGTATTAGTGGTACCGGTATGTGAAAAGATGAGGGAGCATAGATTGAGACGGTTTTGACATGTTATGAGACGACCACTGGATGCTCCTATAAAAACAAAAGTTTGTTACTAAGAGCTAGACACAAAGAGAGTAGAGGTCAACCGAAACTTACCTAGGGAAAGTTAGTTCAACAAGACCTAATGGAGTGAGATATAGATTGACGGACGGTATGTCTTAGGACAGAGTGGAGAAAAGCTATAAATTTGGTGAAAAATTAAACTCATTAGTAATTCTATATTTCAGTCATTCTCTTGTTTAGTTATTTTTCTCGTCTTTTCTCCTATCCTCCTTTTACCATTTTTTTATTTTAGTTTTTTTTCTCTCTTTTGTCCTATTTTCGATTTATCATTGGATTCATCTACCACCGACTCCAATTAACTTGGGTTAAAAATATTGTTGATGTTGATGTTGATATATATATATATATATATATAAACATGTCAGTTTAAAATGATCATACACCAACATAGTTTTTTCAACACAGTCATCATATATTTTGCTATTTGTCTTAGCTTAAATTACATGTGTAATTGTGTTTAGGAATTAGTTATACCACCTGGAAGGACAAATTAAAAAATAAAGTCTTGCAAACGAGTATTTAGTAATTAAAACTATCTACTAATAATGTGTTAGTTAATCTGTCGTTGTGGTGAGAACAAGAAATCCAACATATTTCTGAATTTTACATTAGTTAACTGTAGTACTAGTAACATCATTTTTAGATATACTTTATCTCATAATTAACTGCTATCATATTCAAAGTGCAATGCGCGATAATTTTATATATATATATATATATATATATATATATATACTTTAATGCGAGGTAGAATTTATTATTGTCAAGATATAAAATTCAATATTAAACTGAAAATGTTCTCTCACTTTTCATTGTTTTTTTACATCTCCCACTTTTCATTGTTTTTTCGGTTGGTATAGAACTATTTTTATATTATATGTTTGTTTTGTTATGGGTATGGAACTCTTGACTTGGACAATAGATTTTGTTTAAATTATCCAAGCAAATATATATATATATATATATATATGCATAACTTTTTAAAAATATATATATATATATATATATATATATATGTGCATAACTTTTTAAAAAATTTAACAATTTACTTTTCATACTTATGATCATTCTGAATAGTTTTTGGGTAATCAAAAGATCATAATTTTAAATTATGAGAAAATGAGTTATTATCTTGTTATATCTAAAATTGTTGAATTAATTATATGGTGGTACTAATACAATGATTAATAAAATTTTGAGCATATATCTTCATTTTTACAGAATATGACTACTAGTGATGGTGGTGGTTGTTTGCTCCCCGGTGATAGCTATCCAAATTGGTTAACCTTCAACAGCGAAGGTTCATCCCTGACTTTTGAAATCCCTCAAGTGAATGGTCGTAACTTGAAGAAAATGATGTGCCATGTCCATTATTCTTCCCCAGAAAATATAACATCAGATGGTATGAAAAATTTGTTGGTGATAAATCACACAAAGGCCATCATTCAACTTTATAAGAGAAATGCATTAGTCTCCTTTCAAGATGAGGAGTGGGAGGGGGTACTATCAAAAATAGATCCTGGAAACAAAGTGCAAATTGTTGTGGTCTTCTGGAGCAAATTAACTGTTTACAAGACAACAATTTATCTCATATATGAACCAATGAATGAGAAAATAGAGCATTCCCATGCACCAAATAAAAATGCAATGGATTCTAGTGGTGATGAAAATGTATGTGTTGTTGGGACCATCTCTCTTCAAGTAGAATCCATATACAAGCCAACAAATGACATAATGGAGCATTGCCAGGCATCAAATAAGAATGTAATTGTTTCCAGCAGTGATGAAAATGTTTGTGTTGTCAGGCCGTTCTCTCCTCAAGTGCAATCCATAGATGACTTAAGGTGTGTTTCAAAAAAAGGCTTGATTAAGCGCTTATTGAATAAGTTCTTATCATGTAAATACTTCTGTACTGCAAACTCAGAAAATAAGAAAAATCAAGGTTAAAAGATGGTGAAAGAATGTTTGGTTCCAATTGATTCTTATGGTGGCTGCAAATCTTGTATTGTTGCTTGTACAGAGATTGTTTTGGGCAGTGGATGATTTGTTTTACATGTAGATTGGTGGCTACTATTAATGCTCTAAATCTGATTGCTAAAGAATGGATACTTGGGGAAAGTCCACTTGTTTTTTGGGATCTTGGTTTCTAAGGGAGTCCAACTTGAACTTGATTATGAAGCCCTTGATTTTAATCCTTTGAAGTGGAAAAGATATGTGTAACCCAAATACTAGACAATTGATCAATCAAATGAATAGTATGCTTAAATAGAATTGTCAGGTGGATCAACTGCGTTTTTAGAGAAGTCATCAAACATGTTGATAACCTTGGCAATCTAAGTATGTACCTATGTTGATCATTTCCTGAGGCATGAGATGCATGACTCCTATTATGGTAATTACGTTAATTGCTTTGCTAGTTAATACTGTTATGAGAGATCTTGCTTTGGGTGTGTCTACTGTAATTCTTCGATCTTTTGAAATTTAATCTAGTTATCTTAAAATAAATATACTTTTTGGTGAGATTATGTATTGTTTATTGTTTGAAAGTTGAATTTATATCTGGAAATTGGGATTTATTCATTTCTTTTTGGTGAATTTCCACGTGCACATTGTATTTTATTCTCTTTCAAGTTTGGATTTATTTCTTTGAATTGGAAAAGAATAAAGTGAAGAGAATAAGGAATACAAGACCGAAATTTGGATTTCTTTTGGAATAGGGAAAACCAATTTATCCCAATTTTTAGAATTTTGTTTGTGGAAGATTTCAATGTCTAATTAAAGAAATGATGATGTTTGTTTCTGATTTTACATACAAGTCGAGTAGATTTGTTGGGCTCAAATTATTAAGTGTTCTATTTCTGAAAAAACTGTTTATGCTATATTTACTTGTAGCACGTACGTAGTGATGTGATGTCATGGGGATGAACATGGTTTCCAAATAAGGGGAAGATTATTGTTTTATAATAGATTCTTGGTTCCTTCAACCTGACTTCCTCGACATGGATGTTATTGGCATCTCTGGTAATTCCATTTTCACTTTACTAGGTGTCCCTGATTGTTTGTTAATTAGCAAACTTGGATTGACACCACAGATTTATTTGATGTTGATAAATAAATTTGCATACTCTATAGATCTTTTTTATGTTTCCCTTTTTTAACATGAAAGTGGCCCTCGATCCAATACTGTAATTTTTTTTTCTTATTTATTTTGGTATCATCTTGGAAATTATATGATACATTTTGTTTTTTAAAATATTTTATTGTTGATAGTTTTTCAATTATTTTATTTGAATGAATGACTTGTGTCATGCAAGGTTGTTATTCTACTTGTGCATGTAGAAATAGGTTGGATTCTTATTTGAGCTTGATTTTTTTCTCTCTTTGTCATGCTGTGTTGCTCCCAGAATAGAATATTATCTAAAGTAGGCAAAGAATTAAAAATAATACATTTTAAATAAATAATTTGAAATTTGGTGTTATTTTGAAAATAATTCGAAATCTGGGACAATCAAACACGCCCAATTTGAGCATGTTTAAACACGCCTAAATTAAGTGTGTTTTTCCTATTTGTGACACGTGTCATGTATGCGCGGTGTATATAAACTTCGAATGGTCATAACTTTTGATAGGAATGTCCGATTGAGGCGTACTTAATGTCAAAACGCTCGAAATTGAGAGAGGAAGCCTTAGGCCCAAAGGGGATTGGGTCAACTATTTTTTCCAAAAAAATGCCTCTAAATACCTCAAAATTAGGATTTAATCTTCAATCATCCAAAAATCTCATTGTTTTTCTACTTTTTTAATTATTTAATTAGTTAATTTAATGCTATTTTTTTATTTTCTTAATTACTTCTCTTAATTTCGAGCATTTTGACATATTGTACACCTCGATCGGATATTTCTATCCAAAGTTAGCCAATTTTGATATGATCCAAAAAAGGAAAATACTCAAGAAAATTTATAGTTAAATAGATGAAACGTCAACTTGAGTTCTTTTCGAGATATTATACACTTACAAGTAGTATAGTTAGAAATTGAACTTATAAGTGTTAACTTTACACAATTGCTTAAATGACATTTCATTCTCTTATGATATCCTATCGTATTGGTAGCGAATCTAATAAGTATAATATTTCTTCATACATTTAATAAAAATTATATTAAAAATTAGTTATATCCAAAATCCAGAATATATTATATAAAATCATATAAAATTTTAAAAAAATACTAAATAAAACAATATTAAAAAAAGTAAAGAAGAACATATCTATGATGAAGATCGGTCTAAAAATACTTTAAAATTAGATAAAAATAATAATTAATAATATTAAATGATATTTTACGTCAAAAATTAAAATACACCCAATTTTAGTCTCTATTTAAGTCGCTAACAGTTTTAGCAATGGAATATTATGGTCACAAACATAAAAAATAAAAAATTACAATATTCTGTCGCAAAAAGTGTTAGCGACCAAATTTGTAACGCTCAAATTGGACGTATTTGATTGCCCCAGATTTCAAAATATTTTCAAAACAGCCCCATATTTCAAATTATTTATTAAAAAAGTATTATTTTTATTTTTTTGCCATCTAAATTGTACTAAGAAGTAAGAATTCATATTCATATGCAAAACAAATGAATGAACAGTCAAATAGATGCTTAGACAACATCAGGTATGACAGTAGTTCAATTTATGAACTATGTGAATTAATAATAATGGAATCCTACAGAAAACATATATCACACATATTATGATTGATCAAAGTCTGTGCTAGAGTATATAAGGATATATGTGTGTGTGTGTGTGGGACAATAAGGCTTAATTTAAATATATGGCCTTGACTAGTTTTTAGTTGAAGTTTTTAATTTCTATTTTTTTTTTATCAATGGTTTTTGAACTTGTAATCATAAATTAGTTAGCTAATTTCATTTATGGTCCTTACAAAAAATCTAAGAACAAGTAGATTTGATATAAAGAAAACCCAATATATCTACTGCACTGGGATTAAGACCCTGAACTCATTTATAGTCCATTGACTGAAATGCAGTTTGGTTTTGCCCAAATGTTTTTCAACAAGCTGGTGAAGGGATGTTAGACAATGAAAACCATGGAGGAGCACAAACACATCCCATCTCCTAATCCCAGCACTCTCTACAACCACACTTTTCTGGTACCCATCTTTATGGCATTCCTAATATAATAACCTTGGCTAAATAAATAAAAGAAAAAGAAGTTTAAATTTTCAATATTTGGTCGCAAAAAGCTTTAGTGACGGAATTAACGACAGAATTAGCGACGGATTTAGCGACGACTGATGTCTGGTATGCCATGCTGGTAGCGTGGGCTTCACGGTGATAGCGTGGGAAGTGCTCCAAAAAGCCATTTTCTGCTGGTATACCACACTGGTAGCGTGGGAGCACGGCCTGGGGCCTATAAAAGGCCATTTTCGCGTTTTTGAAGGGAAAAACCATTCACTACTAGAAAAATCGCTTTCTACATCGGTTATTTTGGACATTCAACATCGATTTTTAACCGATGTTGAAACCAGCGATGTTGAAAGTATCAACGTTAACATCGGTTTTTGAAAACCGATGTTAACATAACTACACAACATCGGTTTTCTTAAAAAACCGATGTCGAATAATAAGAAATTAACAAAAAAAATGTAAAATATGCAAATTTAACATCGGTTTTTCGTTTGAAAACCGATGTTGAATTTATATAACAACATCGGTTTTGATAAAAACCGATGTTGCTGTTAGTAATTTTACATCGGTTCTTTAGAAAAACCGATGTAGAATTTATTTTTCTACATCGGTTCTTCTAGAAACCGATGTTGTATTTTCAGTTTTTAAATCGTTTATTAAATAACCGATTTAGAATGTCATTTTAAAAAAAAAATAATCCGTATTCTCTTTATTACTCCCAGCCATCACTCTAACCCCATAATCCCAATATATACAACTTCAATATGTGTGAAAAATAAGAACATAATAAATATAATATATTCTATAAATGACATGTGAATTCCATTAACCATCAATATT
>PYAF01001246.1:12082-23861 GCA_007407185.1 Glycine tomentella | reverse complement strand
AAGAGAAAAGTTTAATTGCTTACATTATTGTATTGCTTCTTTTGCCTGTATATCTGTTTGTATAACTGTAATTATATTGCTTCTATTGCCCGTATACTTCTCTATATAACTATTAGTATTACCTATCTGTTACAATTACATATTATATAGACTGTTGTGTTGAAAGTGAGTTCAGGGACTTAGAGGCTTCTTTAAGCCCTTGGAGCTTACTGAGACTCGGGTTGTCTCACCCCTTTTCTTGGGGAATATCATTTCAGGAGGAGTTAGTAGGGGAGATCCCTCTTCTAGCAAGGCTTCTATGGGCGCGTGATGGAGCAGCAGCTACTGTTGACTCGGATTAGATTATCTTCTCGTTTGCGTGTGACATTTTTAGGCGTGTGTTTCAGTACGATAGGACTACTGTAGTACTGTTGATCCATTGATGGATAATATCTATGTTGAGACTAAGTTTGTATTCGTGCCACCGCCTTAAGGGGGGATATCTGTATGTACGACTTAAGAGTTATTTATGTATGAAGTATTCAGCTTTCTGTATTAAGTTATGCCTGGGGTTATTAGTTAAATTAAATCTAGCATTGCAGTATCGTATTATGTGAACATGTTGGGAAAAGAATTTGAGAAAATGTTTTGGAAAAATTTAATCACGATTTCTATACTATGCTTCCAAAAAGGATTTTAATAAGTCTTCCGCTGAAAACTCTAGTACCAAGATAAGTAACAACCGGAGTACTACGGGGTGTTACAGGATTCTCTGAGTTCACTAGTCTTTTTAGTTTATTTCTGGATCTGAGATTAGGATAATTTAATAGAGACTCGCTTCTTTGATTGGCTTATTGTGATTGCTTCCTATTTTTTTGGATTTTCTTTACTCGACTAAAATTGTAAGAGCTAATTGTTTAATTTTATATATGTCACAATATATTTAGTTTTCATAGTTTATTTTTATAGCTTTTGGTGGAGTTTGGGTAACCTTTTAACATTCTACATCGGTTATCTAGTAAACGATGTAAAAAGTGACCATACAACATCAATTTTTTTAAACAACTGATATAAGTACTATTCCACATCGGTTTTTAAAATAAATGATGTAGAAAGTCTCTTTTCTACATCAATTTTTTGAAAAACCGATGTGTTCATAACATCGATTTTTGTAAAAATCGATGTTGATTTTACATATTTTATATTTTTTTTATTAATTTCCTATTTGCTGACATCAGTTTTGTATAGTTATGTTAACATCAATTTTTGACAGTTGTATATGTGTCAAAATCATAGAATTCAATTGTTAGTATTATAAATTTATAAATAAGAGTTTTCACTATCCATCTAATACATGATTCTTAAGAAATATTGTAACAATGATAATTCCAAAAAGGAAAACATAACGGTTAGAAAGTAACTGTGATAGCCAAATTAAGGACAAAAGCTTAAAAAGTTAAAAAATACAAAGTCTAAATGGATAACAGGGTGTGAGGAAAAACCATATTTATGTCATTCACAAAAAAGTATTTGTCATCAGAAAGTAGTCCTTATTTTTTTCTCTTGCATAAATTTAAATGCTATTAAGTACACAAATTTCTTTAGAAAAATATAAAAATCTATAATTAATAGTTAATAGTATTAAAACATTGACTACAATTTTCCTATAGTTTAAACTTCAACTTGTAATTGCAGTTTTCACACAAACAAATCATCTACAATGAAAATTGAGCTTGTCTCATCACTTATGGTGATTCCATTCAATTGGTTGTGGCCTTTGCATTTTTAGACATAATTGAGCTGTCTACTCATCACAATGCTCAATCGAAATAATAAAATTAATGAGTAATTTTAGACATGAAATGCTCTTGGAAAGGAATTAATTTGTAGTTTGGAACAATTTCTAAAATGGTTTTAAAAAAAGCATAATAATCCTGAGAATTGAGTGATTGTGGACTGATTAGAAGATTTCAAAAGCATAATTTCAAATTTAGAACACCCACCATGATTGACATATCTTACAACAAATGTGAAGGAGTTATTAACATTATTAACTTACTGACCTTTCATGTAACAACTTTGTAGTGGATGTAAATTTCATTGATGCTCATCCCAATATGACAATTCTAATGACAAATTAAGTTTCTTGGTAAAGCAATCCAAATTACGCTATATAGACCTTTCTCACAAACTGCTGACCAAGTTGGAAGAACAAATGCAAAAACGTTGTGACAATTTATTCTGAGGCCAAATTAAGTTTTTAGGTTCACTCCCAGGTTTTGCTATATATGCCACCTAATTGAACTTCTCCATAAATAACTTAAGCTCTGTTATTCCACTCAACATTGTTGAACGTCTGTTTCTGTGCCCAGAATTCTTATTCCAGTGCTTAATTTATATTTGTATAAATTCGGTATTTTAAAATCAACTTCTTGCATTTCACAATTCAAAACTAAAATTGAAATCATAATTAAAAGAATTGGTCTCTAAACTTTATAATTTCATGTAAAATTGATCCTAAAAATTATAAATTATTGTTAAATTAATCCTTAAACATCACAAAAATGACAAAATAGTCTCATAAATTAAATGGCAAGATCAATTTTTCCCGCTTTTTGCATATTTTGTGACTAAATTTGAATTTTCTATATTTTAAGGATCAATATGTCAGGGTCTAGTGTTTTCAAGGACCAAAATTGGTATTTATCTTTTTTTCTCTAAAATTATAATTATTTTTTTACATAAATAAAGTTGAAAATATTAAAATAGTCTTTTTGAAAAAGCTATAAAACAGTGAAACTTTTACAACAAAGTACCATCCGATCGTTTTATTCTATTCAAACAACTATTCGATTTCAATGATTGAAAAAACATTTAATTTTTTTGTTTTATTTTTGAAATTGAAAATCACAATTGCCTGAAAAAGTAAAAAAAAAAATAGTAATAACTTTTAATACCTGGTTTGTGCTATTTTTATTTTTTAATACCTGATAATTTGATGTATGTTTGGGACTGAACCTTGTGGGTTGTGCTATCTTTATTTTTTTTTAGAATGGATTCAAGTATTGGAAGTAGTGGAGATGATGAATTTCTAAGGAAACCATTATGGAAATATGTTACAAAATTAGGCACCGGAACGGAAGCTAGAGGAAATATATCTTGGAAATGCAATTTTTGTGAAAAGGACTTTAAAAGTTCTATACTAGAATAAGATCCCATTTGTTAAAATGATCAGGTAAAGGAATTCTAAAATTTTTACATGTGCAAACAAAAGACTTGCTAGACAAGGAGAAATTAGAACAAGAAGTTAGTGAGAGATTGAAGAATAATGCACCCAAAAATTTGCTTCATGGTGCTTGTGCACCTATGCTTCAAAAGATAGCATTGCGACTTGTTGCACAACCTTCTTTTTCATCATGTGTGAACGTAATTGGAGTACTTATTCTTTTGTGCATTTTGTAAGGAGGAATAAGATGACTCCAAAACGTGCTGAAGAATTGGTTTATATACATAGCAACCTTCGACTCTTATTAAGAAAGAATCCACAATATAGACAAGGGAAGAGTAAAATGTGGGATATTGCTGGAGACACATTTGATACATTTGAAGATGTTGGAATTCTTGAAGTTGCTATTCTTTCACTTGATAAGCCGGAGATGGAGTCAAATGTTATTGATGAAAATGCTCCAAGAAGGTAATCTCCATATTTTATGTTTGTCTATGAATATTCTCTACTGCATTCTCTTAATGATAATATGGACTATTTCGTTCTTATCTTCTCCATTGATGGGTATTATTAGTTTAGTTTAATTTTTTTTGTTAAATTATTGAATATTAAATGAAATATACACTATATAAATTAAAAATAGTATTTAATATTAAAATGTGTTCCAACGTGTTGAAATCCATAATTTTTTAAGATTGACGTGTCGGAGAGTCAAGTCATGTCGTGTCATGTATCGCGTGTCAGTGTCGGTGCTACATAGGATATACCCACATTTGATGCAAACCATATTCTCATAACACCCTCACAGCCAATCAAAGCATGAATAGTTGTTTCCTCCTTGTCCAAACACCATGGGCACATTGGGTCAATATGCATTCCTATTTTGATCAGGTTTTGTCTCACTGGGATAATATTGTGGCATGCCCTCCACACAAGGTTTTGGCATTTCAGTGCAATATCAGTTTTCCAAATCTCTGAACATAAATTTCTAGCTATGTATAGCACTTGTTGATCCCTCCTCATTTTGCATTTTTTTCATCCAAGTATAGACCCACTTTCCTCCATTGCTTTTGCTTCCTTCTCCACTATAGCCGCCCTTCTTTAGCCTCATTTCAAACACAATAACACGTTTTACCTTCCCAAAAAATACTTCATTTTGGACTCCTGCAACCACGTTTTGACGTACAGGAGACACCCTCAGCCATGGTTCGTATGAAAGGTTATCAATATCAACGTCTTCATCTTCCTCACACTCCTTCAGAAGATGATCCAGACATTCGAACATGTAGCAAACATTACCAAGCCTTTCATATATGAAAATAATTTCCCTTGCCTCCTTAACTCCTATTTTCATCATCCTTCCTCTCCGGAGTGGCTTAGTAATATCCATTAAAATCCTAACCCTCATGGACTTTCCCACTCAATATTCCTCCGACTGATCCCATTTGATAAAGGATCCTAAAGGTTTCCAATTGTTTCTGCTACTTCTTAAGTACAGAACCCTAATGGGATTTCATAGACAAGCACCCATAATTGAGTTCATGATAGGTCTACTTTGTTAGGCTTTTGATCACGTATCAGATCATTTAACACAATCAATCTTCTATCAAAATTTTGTGGACTCCCCTTTATCACTGCCTCTTTATTTATCATTTTTTGATGGTATAATGACAAGGCTAAAAAAAATAAAAGTTGTGGAGGCCTCTGGTTCCCGGCGCGAATAGGGCTAGGAATGGCGCCATTAGCACCAGAGTGGCGCCAATAGCACGGTCTTGAGCAGACTTGAGCTGATTGAGAAGTTTAGAGATATGCACCTGACTGTGACAGAGGGTGCTCGTGGTCTCGAGTTGAGAGAAACCAAGGTTGATAATGATTTAATGTGGAGGATCCGAGAGGCCAGAAGCAGGATGATGCTGTGAGGGCCATGATTGGTCAGCAAGATGTTTCTTGGGAGACTCACGATTTGGTGTTGTACGAAGATCGAGTTGTTGTGCCTAAGGGCGAGTTGGTGGATGCCGTTCTATCTGAGGCTCATAAGGGCCAGTTTAGCATTCATCCATGTGCCACCAAGATGTATCAGGACCTTAAGAGGAACTTCTGGTGGCCAGGGATGAAGGGAGACATAGCTGAGCATGTGGCTAAGTGTCTGGTATGTTAGAAGGTGAAGATTGAGCATCAGAGACCGTCAGATCTACTGCAGCCTTTTCAGATTCCAGAGTGGAAATGGGATAGCATTTCCATGGACTTCTTAGTTGGACTACCAAGGACTCAGACTAGATGTGACTCCATCTGGGTGATTGTTGATAGGCTGACCAAATCCATTCATTTCTTACCTGTTCGGACTGACTATACCGTAGAGAGGTTGGCTCAGCTATATGTCAGAGAGATTGTCAGACTGTATGGTCTGCCTGAGAGTATTGTCTGTGATAGAGATCCGAAGTTCACTTCTAGGTTTTGGAATGCTCTTCAGGAGGCTTTTGGAACCCAGTTGAGGCTTAGCACAACTTACCACCCACAAACCGATGGTCAGACAGAAAAGACTATCCAGACTCTAGAGGACATGTTGAGAGCTTGTACTTTGGAGCAGGGAACTAGGTGGGATAGATACCTACCACTGATGGAGTTCTCGTATAATAACAGCTTTCATGCTAGTTTGGGCATGGCACCCTACGAGGCATTGTATGGTCGAAGGTGCAGGACTCCTACTTACTGGATTGAGGTAGGGAGAGACAACTTCTTGCACCTGAGATGGTTTAGGACACTTATGAGAAGATCTGCATGATTAGAGATAAACTGTTATGAGCTCAGAGTCGACAGAAGAGCTATTACGATAGCAAGCAACGCCCATTGCAGTTTGATGAGGGCGATCATGTATTTCTGAGGTTATCTCCAGTCACAGGTGTTGGATGGGCATTGGGCGTGAGGAAGCTCAGTCCTAGATTCATTGGTCTTTACCAGATGTTCTAGAGAGTAGGACTAGTGGCCTACAGGCTAGCTTTGCCTCCCTAATTGTCAGGGCTGCATGATGTTTTCCACGTGCACAGCTGAGGAGATATGTGCCAGACCCTTCACACGTGGTGGAGCCTAACACCGTTCAGATTAAGGAGAATCTAACTTGTCCTACACAGCCAGCACAAATTCTTGACAGGATGGAGAAGAAGCTTTAGAGTAAGACTATTCCCATAGTCAAGGTACAACGGGAAGGGAGGACACCTGAGGAGGCGACTTGGGAGCTGGAGTAGGAGCTTTTGCAACTGTACCCCGAGTTACTTGATAGGTATGGCTTTGAATTTTACGGTCAAAATTCTTAAAAAGGTGGGATGAATATAATGACCAAGGCTAAAAAAATAAAATTTTGGAGGCCTCTTGTTCCCGGTGCGAATAGCACCAGGAATGGTGCCACTAGCGCCAGAGTGGCGCCAGTTGCGCAGGAGGTTCGTTAAGAGGCCATTTTTATCTGGAATCTGGCGCGATTAGCGCCAGAGTGGCGCGATTAGCGCATGGACGCAGGCTGAAGTCACTTAAGTGACCCATTTCTCTCATTTTCTTCACAAAACTCACCCTCTCTTCTTCCTTTCTCCGTTTCCACCATTAACAAGCAAGAAAAGCTTCATACCCACTCATTCCTTGACCAAAACATGTATATGATGTCATGATGCATGTGGTATTGAAATTGTGTATTACTGCTTTTTACTAAGAACATGTATATGATGTACATTGTGATGATATGTTGTATGATTGATGAGATTGTCTAGCCAGTAGAATAGACTAAGTATGGGCTTCCCTTGGAGCCAAAGTAATGTGGAACAACTCCTTGTGGTTAATTGATATAAAAACCTGAGAGAATGTGCCCTTAAGTGGATGATCTTCTCTTGGAAGAGCCATATACGTCTGAGTAAAGTCTTGAGAGAATGTGCCCTTAAGATGATGATTTTCTCTTATATTTATGTTATGTTATATATATATATATATGTGTGTGTGTGTGTGTGTGTGTGTTGCATTCCTGATGTTGGTAGCGCCCAATGGAATGGCACGTGTGTTGTGATATACATGTGATGTATTTATTAGAACCATGATGGCTAGATGGTGTGATGCCAATTTTGATGCTATATGTCATGGAAGTGAACCAGGGGAGGAGAGACCTCCAAAAACCCTGTGTTTACTGAGATTGTATCTCATCCCGTGTGTGGGGATTATATTTTGCAGGTTATACTTAGCGAGCGGATGGTGGATCTCAGAGCAAGAGGCCCGAGTAGGGATATGGTTCTGTGTGAACCTTAGGCATATTATTTTCAGAGCATGTTGGCTCATTGTTTTGTTATGCCTGTATTTTGTACCCTTAAGGGGAAGATGCACAGTTGATGTACATTATGTATATGTTGTATATCTTGAGAGATATTGATGTATGTTGAGAGGACAGGGTATGGCATACCTTATTTTCTACAACCATTATTAAGATATATGCATATGGCTTATTAGTCCTCTAGTTGTATGATGTGAGTATTTACCATACATATGTAAATATGGTATTGTTATTGTCGTATGATGACGTCATTTTGTTTTTGCTTCCAAATTAATTATCTTTAATTAATTGATGCGCTTAACGGTCATAAATGAATGTTAATGAACCGGATGCATACGGGGCGTTACAGATAGAAATCTGAACACTAACAGGTTTCTCTCCCTATTCCTTATCTCCACCCCTTTTTTTTGTCTTTCATGCTTGGGCAATTTTAGTTTTGAACACCTTCATCACATTGAAAGATTCTTTCGTATGAAACTTTCCCACCAACCAAAAACTCTCATCTTTACTCCTTTCTCCTACTTCAGGTATTTTGACTATCTCCCCCACCTCGTTGAAATCAGCATCTATCATATTCTTCATTTTGTGAAATTCAAGTAGGTAGGCCTGAGAAAAGACAAGAACAGTTGTCTTGAGATTTGAGAAAAAACTTATGGCGCACAACTAGAGAAACCCTAGCAAAGCCTTCAAAGGGATATTAAAACAATATAAACATAAATTTCAAATTAACTAATATTTATAATTAATTAGATATCAATAGTGATGGTTAACTGTATTTTTATGAAATCATCAAACAAACATTGTTTAAAGTAGTACAAAAACAAGAGCTTGTTTGTTTATTGTACATATTTATTTCTTGTTTTTAAATAATAAAACAAAATGTTTGATAAAAGTAATTTCAGATATTTTAAAAAATAATATTGGTTTTATATTTTAAAATTGAAATTGAACAATTTATGATTTTTCTTTATAGTTAATTACTCGTATTCTTGGTTTAAACACAATATTGGTCCACCTATTTTTTCAAAATCGTAATTTTGGTCTATCTATTTTAAAATAGAGACATTTCGTCCATCTATTTTAAAAATCATCAATTTTGCATATGTTTTATTTCTTTTGTTTTGGTCTAATTAAACCATAGAGCTAACATCTTCATTTATGTTACCATAAAAATGTTTTAATTAATTAAAATGAATGAAATAAATATAGGCAAAATTCAAAGATAGACACAAATTGTAGATTTTCTAAAATAGGAGACCAAATGTCTTTATTTTAAAATAGGAAGACCAAAATTATATTTAAACATTTCTTATTTTTGTTGCTTCATCTTTTTCCTTCTATAACTTTATTTTTCCCCATTCTAAATATTAGGTATCACTACTACAAAATAAGCTTTTTACGACGCAACTTCTAAGACGATTTCTGAAAAATCGTCTTAGAATGTTAGGAGGTGACAATTTTGTAAATAATATGAGATGTACGACAACGGTTTTATAATAATCGTCTTAGAAGGTGAATGTTCAAAGATGGTTTTATTAAAACCGTCTTAAAAATCAAGTATACAAAGACGGATTTGTTGTCTTAACAATAAAGTATTTAAATAATATTTAAATTATATTCACTATTGCTCATTTTCATTCTTCTCGGTGCTCGTTCCTCTCCTCTCTTGCGCATATACCTAGGTCACTCTTGCACTCTCACTTCCATGTCTCCGCCATCGAAGGTCGAAGGTCGAAGTGTTGGTTTCAAAGGAATCACTTGAAGAATGGACAAAGAATCAAGCTTGGTTTTAGCTTTCTACATGCCTTGAAGTATTGAAGAATAACTCGTGATTAAATGTAAAAGGAAGAAGCATTTCTGGTGATCCAAGTGCATTGCATTCACATCATTCATTAAGTCAATTAGTTTAAGAAATAGAATTCACAAGGCTTTGATAAAACTATTTAAGTTTTTGAATCAAATCAAAGGTTTTTAGAAAAATAAGTTTTCTACTGGTTTAATCGATTACATCAAGATAAGAATCGATTATTTTGTTCTTAGTGCATTCTGGAAAACTTTTCAAGAACAATGTAATCGATTACGTATCGGTTTAATTTATTATTTTACCTTGATTCACATATAAACTGCTTTGATGAACATTTTAATCGATTACCAATGAGCTGTAATCGATTACATATGCTAAACAGAAAAAATCACCTCCTTGTCTTAATCGATTACCAAAGACAGTAATCGATTATATCATATGCCTATGCTTAACATGTTTTGCTGCATTAATCGATTACCAGAATCCGTAATCGATTACATAGTGTATTTCAAGTTTGTGAAGCTTCCTGTCTTAATCAATTACCAGAATCTGTAATCAATTACATAGTGTATTTCAAGTTATGAAGCTTCCCGTCTTAATCAATTACAAGATGAAATAATCAATTATTCTGTTCGTTGCTCATATCCAGAAGTTTGTTGAACAGTTTAATCGATTACAGTCTTAAAATAATCGATTACATAAGCAAAATAATCGATTACAGGAGCGTATGTAATTGATTACTGACGGTTAGAAAGTTTGTTATAAATAGAACCCTTGCTCAGCCTATTTAAAAACTTGATCAATTTCGTATTCTGAGCATAGATAAGCTTTCTAAACACATTCGTAATGATATTTTGGGTTATATAAGTTCTTGGTCTCACTAAAACACTTATGGGTTGTTAAGTGATTCTTGAAGCAAGAAGATTCTTTTCAAAGAATAAGGAAAGTGATGTTCTGAGATTGTTTTCATTATTCAACCTGTTGTATTCATTCATTTGCATATCATTCATTTGCATATCATTCATTGGATCATCAGGTGATTTCTTTCCTTAAATTTTATGGTTGTAATTCTTTTGTGAACTTGTATTTAATTGTCTATTGTAATTGGGTTTCTTGCTTGTAATCTAGAGATAGAGTTTCTCTAGGGGTTGTGCTTAGTGTTCTCAGTGGGGGGTTGTCTCTAAGAATCTAATAGTGTTTTAGATTTCTAAACTTTATCGAAGGTGGATAAAGAGAGCACTACTACATATAAAGCATTTAAAGACGGTTGTTATACCCCTATGAAGATGGTTCTTGAACCGTCTTTGAAGCGAACGACGTTAAAAGGTTGGACCTACGAAGACGGTTCTCAAACCGTCTTAGAATATGTTTTATATTCTTTTTAGAGCACCTTCTAAGACGGTTATGCTGATAACCGTCTTAGAATGTCTGATTTCTAAGACGGTTATAAACAATAACCGTCTTAGAATCTGTTTTTATTTTTATTTTTTTGGGAGCACCTTCAAAGACGGTTATGCTGCATAACCATCTTAGAAGGAATTCTAAGACGGTTTTTACAGCATACTCGTCTTTGAATATATACATTCTAAGACGGTTTTTCTAAAAACCGTCTTAAAATGCCTTTTTAAAAAAATAAAAAACATTTTTTTTTAAAATAGTCATATCTCCAATTACACCGGTCTACTTGGATTCTATCTAGCAATTTTTTTTTTAAATAGTCATATCCTTAATGAAGAAGTACCCTCAATCCCATCCCTAACCAATTCATAAATAACCAAATAAAATTGACATTGAAAAACCAACCTTTTGAGGAACGATGTCATCAACATGCACAAAATACTGCCTGCACTACTACAAAATATACATTCAACATCGCCAGTTTGACATCGGTTATAAGAAAAACCGATGTAAAATTATACGCGGTGGCATTTTCGTAAATAATTGAAACTTCTTAACATCGGTTCTTAAAACAACCGATATTGTTAGTAATTACTTACATCGGTTTTCAGAAAACCGATGTTGTTATTTCAATGATAACATCGGTTTTTAGAAAACCGATGTTAAGTAATTACTAACAACATCGGTTTTTTTGAGAACCGATGTTGTAAAATGAGTAGATAACATCGATATTTAAACAAAAATCGATGTTAGTTCTTTTTTAAATTCAATAGCCACAACTGTATACTTATAAGGCCCAGAGTGAAAGCTCGACGCGATAAGCTCGTGGCCGCCCAAAATGAACACCAAGCCTCCGCCCGTGGTCGCCGTGAAGAAGATGAAGAAGAAGAAGGTGGCCGGCCACACCATCGGAGAAGCCCATGTTAGGATTCGTTCGTTGCCTTTCTTTTATTTCTCTTTGTGCTCTCATCTTTCATCTTCTATTTGTTCATTATAAAGTGGCATGATGTTGAAGCGTATGTCTCAAGGGTCGATTTCGTGAAGAACAGGTCACTCTCTTCGATCTCAT
>PYAF01001246.1:0-11982 GCA_007407185.1 Glycine tomentella | reverse complement strand
AACTTGGGAAATAAATGTATATGAACATAATATTTGTAGAAAATGGGTGAGCTAATATATCCTTTGGTCCTAGAAAGTAACAACTTGTATTGTTTGGTCACTGAAAGTGTTTGTCTATATAAATTATTCTCTAAAAGCAATTTGAAGATTATTATTATTATTATTAATTTTTTTGTAAACAACATCGGTTATTTAATAAACGATGTAGAAAATGACTATACAACATCAGTCACAAGAAAAACCGATGTTAAAAAGACACTTTCTACATCGGTTTTCCTAGAAAAAACCGATGTTGTAAGTACTACACAACATCGGTTTTTGGAATAATCGATGTAGAAAGATACTTTTTTTGTAACATCGGTTTTTGAACAAAACCGATGTTGAATTTACATATATTACATTTTTTTCATTAATTTCTTGCTATTCAACATCGGTTTTTTAAGCAAAACCGATGTTGTGTAATTATGTTCACATCGGTTTTCAAAAACCGATGTTAACGTTAATACTTTCAACGTCGGGAGTTTCAACATCGGTTAAAAACCGATGTTGAATGTCTAATAAAACCGATATAAAAAGCCATTTTTCTAGTAGTGCTGGCAAATGAAAAGTAAAATCAAATTCATCAATCAAGCAAGCAACAAAGTATAGGAAATTATTATTCAAAACACAAGACAAGAATGAATGAATTAACACTTACTTAACAACTGAATAAGCAGGGTTGTCTTGCAAAGGATTAGGGTATGTCAGCAGCAACACACCAATACATAAAATCAGACATTAATTAATCTTGCATTCAGAAAATTACATACCTTAAAGGGAGAACAATGCTCTTATTTATAGGTGCAGATCAAGGAAATGCTTAGCTTGACCTGCATGCAAATTTAAATCGAAAAATTCTCCAACACTAGACGGAGTTTTAGTATGATAACACTATTCTTTATCAATATACCTGAAAAACTTTTATTAGCTTCAGTTCACCTCTGCGTTTGATCTCAAAACCTTTAAGCTCTGCAAGGGTTCCATCATCATTAAAAACAACATATCGCTTCTTAATTAAAATTCCTTCTTCCTTGGAATTCGGAAGGATCATTGCCTACATCAAACCATATAAGTCTAGTTCAAGTGGTTTTCCTATTTTCTCTACTAGCAAGCGAGCATTCTGAATGATTTTTGCACCAGTATATGTCACTACTCCAGCCATTTCCATGGAGTACCACCTTGCACCCCTGTAAGATAAAAATCAATTCTCGGGATGACTCGGAAGAAAAAATAGCAAATGTAACTAAATAAACTCCAATGATGAAACATTAAGAAAATATGGAGATTAATATACTCACTTGCGCATGACATATCCATAAAAGGAATTAAGTATACACTTGTGAGCAAGCTGCAATGAATCATAAAGCACAACCATATCCTGATCATGAAATAATAATTAAAATGAAATCCTGTCACAAAATTGTGGAAGAACCATATTTTTACCATATATATTAAACGAAAAGACCAGTTCTTGATTGTCATACTAATTTTGAGAGAGCTAGGTTGCAGTATCTCCCCAAAAATCCATTTCAGAAAAGAAATATTTAAAAAGGTAATGGTATACAACTATACATACAAACCATGGCTATTTTATTGGCATATATGGGAAATTGAATGGATAGGGATACATGAAATCTGTTATATTTCTTCTTTTTTTCGTGGCATGTAATTTTAAAAACATGAACTGAATTTTTGAATTACAAAAATTATACTTAAAGTTAAAATCTATTAATATGTACTTATAAATAATTTAGTTCATGAAAATAAATTAACAAAAAATATATTTAAGGACTAATTTTACCAACTATATGTATATTTAGCATAAAAATAATTAGAGAATATATTTTTATCCATAGAAAAGAAATTATATAAAGAATCACTTATGCATGTCATTGTATTGTTGTGATCACATCTTATTTAATAAAAATGTTTAAAATTAAAGGTTAACCTCACATTATATCCATGAGCAATATAACAAATATGGGTCCACATATTATAACATATAAGTACTAGTTTATAGAAAGTTTAATTTCATTCTGTTGCTAATATAAAACTTTTTTTAACACTCGTCCAATCATTTATTGCCCACATTATTGGAAGAGCTTTAAATTGACATCTTTTCAGTTTTATTGCTGTAGTAACACGTGATAGATAGATAGTGTTAAGATTTTTACTAAATCACAAATGACAATGGATTAAAATTAAACTCATGATACATATAATGAAATTCAAAAAATAAAATAAAGAAAACGTGAGAGAATCTTTTAAATAATGAAATTAATGCAGTTTAAACTTTATAATTATAATAATACCTAGAATATTCTCACTCCTTTTCCATTTATCATTATTTAATTGAGCAGAGTTTAACATCAATGTAGATCCAAAAAAATAATATCAAGAGAACAAAATTAGCTAGACAATTTCTGTTACATTACAAGCATATCTATGCACCCACATAGACAGACCGAAGATACAAGCATCATGAACTAGTCAAAATTGGAATGCAGGAAGCAACTTGTAAGCAAATGAAACAGCTGGACAAGACAGAAAGAGAAGCAAGGAAAATAAGAGGAAAAAACTTAAACTACTAAACTAGCAATAGTCTGCTGGAAATTGCCAAGCTTGACTTGGGTCATCTGAATCATCACATAACTCAAGACCAAATTCATATTCATTGGGAAGACACGATCATAGTTTTTGTACACTCGGTGTCCAAAACCAGAGAGTTTTCGTTTCCTAGAGGAAAAATACAGGACAAAAACAACATTAAAGCAAATAAAGTGGACAGTAAGGAGAAAAACACTATCATAGAAAGCAAATAAAGTGGACATTGGGCACTATTCTAAAATAGGGGCATTTCTTTGTTTCATATATCACTGGATCAGATTGCCTATATGAATTTCCTCTAATGCACCACTCATTTCATGGGAGTTTCCATTTCTGACATGCAGCCTACAACACTCATATATACTTGCTCTCAGGAATGTCAATTGGAGGGCAGTGAAAGACACTTAAGGTTATATACTTTGTTTAAAGCACTACCTCTATATGTTTCATAGGTACCTTCTTTTACAGCCAAATCACATGAATTTTTTAGAGCATGCTCTGTTGATATGATTTAATTCTCTACTTAGTTACATTTTATATGTGCTGAAACTATGCTTTTATCTAAAAAAAGTACATGGCATGACACAACTTATAGTTGGAGCCTTACAGTCCACATATAGTGAATCAATCTCTCATTTTCACCCAAACAAGAGTAGACACATGTTGCTCCTGAGGAAGCAAATCTGGATCTGATGGAGCTTGTCTGAGTATGGTTTAGTATAACTCAAAAATGAAGCAAGAGCAAACCACTAAAATAAAGGTAGAAAATAGATTAATAAGCAAAACAGATGTGAAACCAAAAGCCACAGAACACAAAGTTTGCACAGAGAACACACATAAACTTGTTCTTCAATTAACCTTCTCACATCATCGTATCACACATATATCACACTTGCAATTTTCAACTATTTAATTTCCCTATAGATAAAAAAGAAAAATGAGGGTTCATAATTTTTACAAGTGGAATGTTCAATCACATTCCAACAACTTATATGAAAGCTTCCATTAACTAATTATATCACAAAGTATTTGTTGTAGGCAAGACTTAACAATTGACATGTATTTATAGAACTACAATAATAGATGAATCAAATAAGTTCTGATCAATCACAGGCCTATAACAACCTTGAAGTGCTCAGCAACAAACCAAGGTTCAAATGCTGAAAACAGAAGTGAAGTGGCAATACCTCCCAAAATACGGCACAACATCAGGACTTTGTATTGAGGAGAATGCTCAGTGATGCAACTCAAAATGTAAGTTATGTAGTAAGTCACACAAGCCCTCTTCTGGCCTCTGATTTCAGGGTAAGAAGCATCATGAGACACTGAAAAATTCTATAACAGTTATGAAACAAGAAACTGAAAAAGACATCTCACTGTTTGCCAGCTAGAGATCCGACAATTGTTCCAAAGAGCATGGAAGACCCAAAACCAGCAATGAAGAGCTGTCCTATGTCCCCCTTCCCATATCCATATGTACTGTAAAGGTAGTAGACATATGGACCTTGTAGCCAATCTCCAGCTATAGCCATAGAAACAACAACCTATTTGATTTCAAAATACTAAAAACAGAAACACTGATCCCAACTTGACAATTTCAACAATCACATACGCAACCATACGCAAACAAACCACAAATAGAGCTACCTCTGATTTCAGATTACAATCATTGCATTTTCAATTGCCCAATATATTCATCAACAACAACATTATCCTCAGAATCGTAACTCAATGATGAAAACATGTAAGTTAAATCAGATTAAATGAATCGATCCCTTCAAGAGATAACTTGGATAAATATGTTTACATAAAATAATAATGAGATGAGTAAAACACAATGGATAACATAAACACGTAAAATGCAGTCCACACTGTATACATCTACTATTAAACCAAAAGAGAGTGAGAGAGAATCACAGATTCCAGAACCATTAAGACACGTCACTGATCACCAAAAAAATGGACTCAGGATTCACTTGAAACGCTTTTGATTTCTCGATACATTGAATTTCACAAAGAAACAACACGTAAGGCATCAAGAAACAAGAAACAGCTTCTTGGATTTTATTTAAATTTGGTTAATAATTGGCATTCCATGAAAGAAAAGAAGGTTAGATCTGAGTGTATCTAAGAGAGAGAAGAGAGATCTGTACCAATCATGAGGGAATAGACGAGGAGGTAGTTGTTCTTGAAGGAATTGAATGCGGAAGAGGTGTTGATTCCGTCCTTGTTGCTCTTGCTCAGCCCCATCACTGCAACAACCGCGGCCAAACCGCTGAACACCGTGTAGAAGAACAACTACATTTTTCCTTCCTTTCTTTTTTCACTTGGAAGCCAGGGAGTGAGCCTTATAAATAGGAACGACGGAATATATAACTGGAAGCCACGAGTGTTGAGCCTTTTGATAGCAACTGGAAGCTGTGCTCTTTCTCTTTGTACAAGTCTTTCACGGTCTTCAGTGAAGACACTGAGCCGGTGGAGTTTGTGGCACCGTTCACGGCGGGGTTTTTCTTCTTGTGCAGTTCAAACAAAAAATACAAAAATTAAAACAACCAAACACCTGAGAAAAATCAATTCAGCTGCAGTAATAGTGTAATACCAATATTAATAGCACTATGAAAATACCTAATCCATAAGCCTATGGAAATCTCCCTGAAACCCAACACCATCAATCCTTGCAGAATCATCTATATCTTCTAAAAGGTTAGAGAACAAAATTAGAGGAAAAAATAAAAAAGAAAATGAAGAAACAAAGAAAAATACCTTCCGATAATGAAGATGAATGATTTCGAGCACCACAACACCCTGGGTTTACACACAACGAAAATGAAGTCGTCGAAGTCGGTAGTGCCGCGACGGTGTTCGGTGAAGAAGTGGTTGACGGTGAACGGAAGTGATAGAATTTGAAGGGAGAAAGAGAGAAACATAGCTTTTGTGGATGGTGTAGGAAAAATGGGAAGGCACCTTAATAATGAAAGGAGAAAGTAAGAATTTGAAAGACGCTTTGAATAGCAAGGAAAAGATAAAAGTGTTCGAATTTTAAAGACGGTTTTAATTTAAAACCGTCTTTGAATATTGTTTTTAACTTAATTATTAAGATGGTTATAACCTTTACCCGTCTTTGAATAATTGCTACACTCACATTCTAAGACGGTTATTATAAAATCGTTATCGTATATTTCTTATTATTTACAAAATTGCCACCGCTTCACATTCTTTGACGATTTTCTAAGAACCGTCTTACAAGGTGCGTCCTAAAAAGCCCCTTTTCTAGTAGTGGAGACTTTGTAATTACTTGTAAGAACAGAAAATTGCAATAGTGGAACTCCAATCTAGTGTTGAGTGGAAGAAAACTGGATGTAGCTTCATAGTGTTTGAAGTGAACCAGTATAAATTTTGTGTGCTTTGATCTTGATTTCTGTCTTGATTATACTCTGTTAAACTTGATTGTCTTGCTTTGTTTATTAATTCAATTTTGAGCTATTGGATACCTTGGACTGAACATTTGATTGAATAAGGATTCTTGGTTTTTAAAGATTCTAAGGGAAAACTCTGATTTTGTTTAAGAAAATTTTAATTTACCAAGTCTAACCAATTCACCCCCCTCTTGGTTAAGTGTGAAGTGTTCCTATATTTTACACGACGCTCCCTTTCTTGCGCTCTTTCTCTCTCTCTCTCCATAATAAGATTCTTCCCTCTCTCTTTCTCTCTCTCCCGAACTTCCTTGCAGCGCGATTACTGCATCCTCCTCCAATAAGAGGTCGCTGCTAGCGAACCCTAACACGACGACAACGTGAGGTGCTTGATTAAGTTAACATTTTTTTCATTAGACCAAATGGGTAGCAAGACAACCTCGATGATCTTTTGGAATATTCTAGTAGCAATGAACGAGATTCTTCACTTCAAACTTCAAACAACCAAACACTAACCCGTTTCCATGGACTTGTACGGTTGGGCCTTCGCCAGAATTGGATCCAACCCACTGAACCAGCCGAATGGGGCACCGACACTGGCCTCTAAGGTCTATTTCTCTCTTCTTCATGTTAAGGCTTCCTTAATTTGGAAGTTAGGAGGTTTTGATTCTGCATTTTAAATAGGGTTTTTGTGTAGAATCGATGTGGCATTTGATGTTGGGTGGTAGGGAATCTTACCCAAAGCAACCCGGCATGACGAATTGTGTGTATTACATGCGGACTGGTGTGTGTGTGGATATAGTGACAACACAAGTGTCGTTACAATGACCCTTGCGATCGTGCTGCCATAACACTTTCCATCATTTTGAGATATTTGCATTAGGTTATAATTTCATGGAAGAGTCTTTGCTGCTAATCGTTTTAGTAATTTCATGGGTTTTTATCCCCTGGTTTTACTAAAGGTTAGTGTTGTTATCCAATGTTCACTTATTGTTTAGTTTACTTTTTATTTTTTGTGGAAGTGAATTTTGACTTTTTCAATTTGAAGCAAGAATCCAGCTTTGATGATAAGTTGTTTTTGTGTCGCATAAACCCATTTTATTGCTAAAGTGTATAAGTATGAATTGACTCAGTTGAGTCAAATGTTGCTTAGGTTGTTGCAGCAGTAGGAGCTACAGGGGACTACCCAGAAAGGGTGGGGGAACCTCTGTGTCAGGTATAGTTTTTTTTCTTCCTTAAATGATTTTTTCAATGTAAAATCTGGAAATTGCTATCTTTCGATTTAAAATATAAATATTTAAGAAAAAAGATTGGCAAATTGCGTTAATTCAATCCATTTTATGGTTAGTTGGGTTATAAGGGCATAGGTGTTCTAACATTGCTTAATTGCTACTTTATCACACAGGATAAATGGAAAACATTAGTGCACACTGCAATAATCTACCCTCAACAGAGGAGGAGAGTACCAGTACCTCAAGAGCTCTTGGACAGAGTTTTGACTGCTTATGCCTTCTGGTGGATCCAGGGAAGGTAACCTTCTTATAAAGTTCCTTTATGTTTCATACTTTCATAGCAATACAGTCAGTTCTTATATTTATTGTTCTGATTGATATTATGTTTGATTCCTTGTTTTAGTTTTGTGATCTTTAAGTAGCAGTCTTGATACTACATGCAAACGAATAGATTTATGCTAAAATATTTTTTGAAATACTCAGTTATAAATAGTTATTGTTACTTTCTGTACTAGGTTCTAAATCGATACAGATGACCTAAATCATTACAGTCTAAAATTATATACAGTAAGTGCCCATTTTGAAATAGAAGAAGAATACAATGACAACCTTTCTTAATTACAGGTTAAAATCAACAAGTTGACCTCATTAATTTTCCTCCTTTTGGACTCACTACTACATACGAAGCTTTCAACGACAGTTCTGAACCCCATACGACGACGGTTGTAGAACCGTCGTTGTTGCGCGTGTTGTTGAAAAATAGAACTTTCGACGATGGTTCAAAAAATCATTTTTGTTATTTTTTTTTAACACCTACGAAGATGAATTTTATGGTAAAACCGTCTTTGTATGTTAACATACAAAGACGATTTTTCCTTAAAAATCATTTTTGTATATATAATTGTTTTTTTATGGATACAAAGACGATTTTTAGGGTGAAACTGTCTTTGTATGTCAACATACAAAGACGATTTTACCTTAAAAAACGTCTTTGTATATATAATTTTTTTTGTGGATACAAAGATGATTTTTAGGGCAAAACTGTCGTTGTATGTTTACATACAAAGACGATTTTTATTTAAAACCGTTGTTGTTTATATGTAAAAAAAATAAGATAAATATAAACAAAGACGATTTTAAGCCAAAACCGTCTTTGAATATACACATACAAAGACGGTTTTGGCTTAATACCGTCTTTGTTTATATGTAAAAAAAAATATAAATAAAGACGGTTTAAAGCCAAAATTGTCTTTGTATATGCACATACAAAGATGGTTTTAACTTAAAACCATCTTTGTTTATATGTAAAAAAAAAAAAAACAAAGACGGTTTTAAGGCAAAACCATCTTTGTTTATATGAAAAAATTATTTCTTATTTTATCCTTTATTTTTAATATAAGTTACTAATTATAATCATTAAATAAATAAAAATATAAAATGTTTAAATGAAGAATAATTATTATTAAACTATTAAATTATTCTTTTAGTAACTACATTCTCTCATTTATTATCATATTTTAATGTTTCAATTTTGTCAAACCATTTTTAAGAAAAATAGACTGCAAGTGAACAATTTCATATGGTCAACGAAGTGCAGGAAAAAGAAATGCTAACATATGTTGCTAATAAGATAGAATGAACGTAAATAAGTAAATAAATTCCACTTATAATTAATTTTGTGTGTAATAACTTTCATCAGTCATACAAAATTATTTAATAAAATATATTTTTAAACTCAAACTAACTTATAAATTAGTCAAACTAATTTATAACCTATCCAGACTATGTTACCCAACACACTCAAAAGAAAAAATAGGCATTGGGACAGTATCAATTATACTACACGTTGCATTCATATGCAACTTCATATTACCTATGCATTCACACCATCGGGCATAAATTCTGTTGTCTGACTTCAACTTGAGATAATAATATCATATCAATCAAAATTATAGAAGGACTAAACCATGCAGTATTGTTAAGCAAGAAACTAAACATAAGAAGAAAAAATTTCAAAGTGTTTTTAGGCATCAACACTTGTACATCCAAGAAATATACACAACTCATGAAGTGCAAGAGCATCATTGGTGCCATCTCCTATGACAGCAACAACTTTACCACCTGTACGTAGTAAGAAATATTCAGATTAATGTAGTTAGATAAAGGACCAAAGATGCCTTATTTGAAAGTATTAAGGACAAAGTAAGCTCCAAAGCATAAAGTACATATAAAAATAGTTAAATACAGTTCCTCCATCTAGATATGACTTGAATATAATAGTTCATGATGAGATATATGTGTGGGGGTGCATTACTCTCTTCAATATGCCAAGCATAGAGTGAAAATAGGTTACATCGATTTGATTCATAAAAGATGAACAGGTTGGATATATCAAGAAAATGGGGACATGGTGTTTGACAGTTTCACAACTAAAGGAACATAATATCAAATGAGGCCCTTAGTATATCAATGATACAAACAAAAGATCCTAGTAGCTTACAAATGATGTAATGTAGGCCCCTAAAATTGATTTTTATTATTTTATTATTCCTTACAGAATAATCCTAGTTTTCATAAGGTAATGTGGGTGCCACTCATAACCAAACAATGTGAAACGTGTTGTGATATTTCCATCATTCAGGTTGACATCATAATAAGAGAAAAAATAGTAGATTCATGATGGTACAAAATTGTCAAAAAGAAAAAGAAAAAGGAAAACTTTACACCTTTCATTACTATTATAAAGCATGGAGGAATCATGTTGAGTGTTTGTACAATAGCCAATTTATTCAGGCTATCCTAACTCCTGATATTTGGCCAAGTATCAAACAGGGGATGTCATTCATAATTTTAAAATTTTAAGTATTTAAAATGTATTGATTTGTAGACAAACATGCATATATTTGAAAGATTTAAACAATTCAAAATAAAAAAGTTTACACTCACAGGTATGAGCAACTAATACTAGATGTAGAATTCCAAACAAAAGAAATGCACAAATAGTGAATAATGAAGCACAAGCTGGAAGTAATACCTATGTGGACAAATAAGTGAACTCACAATCTTCAATGAACTCACAAAGATGAAGCAAGCCCACTTCCTTTGCATCAGGGATATCTCTAATGAGAATCACAATTGAATATACAATTGCCTTCTTGTAATCAAAACCACCCTTTTCCCTAAGAATATTACCCAGGAACTTCATCCTAAAAATAATAGCAGAATACAAACCATCATCATAAAACATTCCTCTAGGAAATTGATATGCACGATGTAACATATGGCATGTGGGGAGTCAAAAACTATATTCAGGGCACATACAAAGATAAATATTTTATAGGAAACTTCAGGCACAATGATCCTATTGCTTCAACAACAACAATTTTGAACTAATCAGCAATATCAGACATTAAATTAGTGATCTCCTTCATAAGACGATCCACACTAGAGTCATTTCATGTTTTCAAAAGTGTAGTAATAGCAAGGGTAGCAATGCTTCTGTTTTGGTTAGAGATTAAACTTTCATATCAATGTTGCAGTTGGTGATGCGTCATTGCCACTTTCCAAGTTTTAAGTCACACTTAATGATTAAAAACCTTGTCATGTTTGACCATGGAAAATCTCATTAGAATATTTATGGAGCAGTGAAAGTCTTGATTTTCGATCAACTCCAAATCTTATAAGGAAAAATCAAAATACTCACTCCAATGGCAGTGAGGTTTGAGACTTTAGAAGCATATCAGATATTCTTTATTTCAAATTCTACAACAACATACAATATACTTTAGTGAAATTTGAGTAATTAAAGCATGGCTTACCTTGTTCAAGGTGCGGACAACAACAAATCTCAAGACTGGCTTAGTCGAACTTAAGAATAGTTGAAGAACACACTACTACAAAATGGGTCTTCTACATTGGTTGTATAGCACTTTCTAAGATGATTGTACGACCATTGTTGTATTGTGTGTCGTTGAAAGGCATCACTTTTGACGACAGTTGTATAACAACCATCTTCATAGTTTGAAGTTTCTAAGACGATTATTACTAAAACCGTCTTAGATTAGTGAAATTTTTCTTAAAAAAAAAAAGACTGATCTAAGATGGTTAATAGGAATAACCGTCTTCGAATGTTCACATTCTAAGACGGTTTTCCTAACAACCGTCTTAAAATAAGTGATATTTAAAAAAAATTACACTAATCTAAGACGGTTGTTCCTAATAACCGTCTTAGATTAGTGTATTTTTTAAATAAAAGAAATCCGTGATTTTTGGAGGCAGATCATGTTAAACTATATCCAAGGCAAATCAGTTAAGCAGGAATAGATTATACAAATAAAAGCAAAAATTTATTAATAATTCAGCCTTGAATTGTAAGAATCTAAGGAGAACAGAAAATAATTTGAAAGCATGAATAAAACACTACTACAAAAATAGCTTTTAACATCGCCACATTAACATCGGTTGTCCATAAAACCGATGTTGACGAAAACGTGGTGGCAATTTTGTAATTAAAAGGACATTGTTAACATCGGTTTTGTTAAAATCCTGGAAAACCGATGTTAACAAAGTAACTTAACATCGGTTTTCTTAAGAAACCGATGTTAACAAGAACACGTTAACATCGGTTTTCCAGGTTCTTAAAATAACCGATGTTAATGTATTCGTTTAACATCGGTTTTTCAGGTTTTTAT
>PYAF01001245.1:16243-31517 GCA_007407185.1 Glycine tomentella | reverse complement strand
AGAAGGTTCCTTTCATTTGCACAAACTTGGTCAGGCCTTGTTGTTCAAGAAGGTGAGGAAAATTGAATCCTTCTTGTATGAACCAAGTGGGATTGAGGTATTTTGGTGGACATAGGAGTTTAGTAGCGTTGAATTGCATATAATTCATCCTATCGGCTTCATTGGTAAACCAATGATCAAGTCTATTGACAACGGGGTTAGAAGGCTGAGTTTCAGCTTTCCTTTTAGATTTCTTGACTCTTTTTGAAGTAGACATGGTAAAGGCATGAAAAGGAAAAGGTTACAGACCAGAAATGAGGCACAAAGAAGAAAGATATAAGAGGAATTGGATTGTTGTGAGGTACCAAGGGCCAAAGGTTCCAATTTATAGGCACTAAGATTAGTGATCAGTTGGAATACAAAGAGATTATAGTTGTTGTGAAGTTAAGCACGTCCATTATGACATTGATGGCAATAAGTAGTGCTTAGCAGCAGTTGGGTAATTTGAAAACTGTCAGATTTTTGTAGTAACTGCGGAGTGAAGGAGTGAAGGAGTTTCATAAAATCCAGCAAACGCAGAATAATCGATTATTCCGATGGTGTAATTGATTATTCTAGGAGGTTTCAGAAATTTGAAAAAGCCTATCAGCTTAATGTAATCGATTATGGTTTAGCAGTAATCGATTATTCCAGACACAACAAGAATTTTCTGGAGTCTAGAATGAAAATAATCGATTATTCTGATGAAGTAATCGATTATTCCAGCTTCGACAGGTTTTAGAATAGCACATGATGAACAGATAATCGATTAGGGTTTAGCAGTAATCGATTATAACAGCTTTTGTTCAAATATAAGGAATTTTATGCAGCAAACAACTATTACATCAATCATCATATTGAGTTGTTTATTAATCATGCAATTGTTTGAGTGCATTCATGATGAAATTAGTTATGGAAACATCACTTAACATAAACTTGATTCATCCAATATTCCAAGCATATTTCTCAATGTAAAGAATCTTTCTCTATCTAAAGGTTTAGTGAAGATATCAGCCAATTGGTTCTTACTATCAACAAATTCAACTTTAATGTTACCTTTCTGAATGTGATCTCTGATGAAGTGATGTCTTATTTCAATATGCTTTGTCTTGGAATGCATGATTGAATTCCTTGAAATGTTTATAGCACTTGTATTGTCACATAATAATGCTACACCAAAGTCTTGAAGTTGTTGCTTCAACCATAAACTTTGAGCACATCAACTTCCAGTTGATATATACTCAGCTTCTGCTGTTGATAATGCTACGCAAGATTGCTTTTTGCATTGCCAAGTAATTAGAGAGCTTCCTAGTAAGTGACAGGTTCCGCTTGTGCTTTTTCTATCCAATTTGCATCCTACAAAATCAAAGTCAGAGTAACCTATTAAAGTGATTGCAGTGCCTTTAGGATACCAAAGTCCTATTTTTGGAGTGGACTTTAAGTATTTGAAGATTCCTTTTACAGCTGTTTGATGAGACTCCTTTGGATTAGCTTGATATCTAGCACATAGACAAACATTAAGCATAATGTCCGGTCTACTTGCTGTAAGATAGAGCAATGATCCAATCATCCCTCTATACTTTGACTCATCAACACTTTTTCCTTTTTCATCTGAGTCAAGATAAGTGGAAGTTCCCATAGGAGTTGCTGCTGTTTTGCAACTTTCCATTTCAAACTTCTTCAGCATTTCAATACAATATATTGATTGACTTAGGAAGGCTCCATTCTTCATTTGTTTGACTTGCAGACCAAGAAAGAATGTAAGCTCCCCCATCATAGACATTTCAAATTCTCTTTGCATGCTTGCTGCAAAATCTTTACACATGGAGTGGTTAGTAGAACCAAAAATGATATCATCAACATATATTTGTACCATCAACATATCTTTGTTCTTTCTTTTGATGAACAGAGTTTTATCAACTTCTCCTCTTGAGAATGATTGATCAAGCAAGAATTTGGTTAGTCTCTCATACCAAGATCTTGGTGCTTGTTTCAATCCATATAATGTTTTTCTTAATCTGTACATGGTTAGGAAATTGATGATCTACAAAACCAGGAGGTTGGTCAACATATATTTCTTCATCAATATAACTATTAAGAAATGCACTTTTAACATCCATTTGAAACAATTTAAAGTTCATTACACAAGCATATGCAAGAAGTAATCTAATAGCTTCTAGCCTAGCAACTAGAGCATAAGTTTCATCATAATCAATGCCTTCCTCTTGGTTGTATCCCTTAGCAACTAATCTAGCTTTATTTCTTATTATGATGCCACTTTCATCCAGCTTGTTCCTAAATACGCACTTTGTGCCAATAGGTGTATGAGTGGAAGGTCTAGGTACTAGTTCCCAAACATTATTTCTTTTAAACTGATTTAGTTCTTCATGCATAGCAATCAACCAATGTTCATCTAATAAGGCTTGTTCTATGTTATTAGGTTCAATTTGTGATACAAAAGCCATGGTACAACAAAGATTTCTTAAGGAAGATCTAGTTGATACTCCGTTTGATACATCACCAATAATGTTGTCCAATGAAAGATCTCTTGAGGTTCTCCATTCCTTGTGTTGAGATGTAGTTGTTCCTTGAGTTGTATCTTCTTTAGTTTCATCCTCAACTAGCTTTTCATTATCTACATGCTACTGTCTTACTTCTTTGAATTCTGCATCATTATCACTCAAAGCTTCTACTTGAGAAGGGTTAGTTTCATCACATACAATATGGACTGACTCTTCAACACACAAAGTCCTTTTATTAAAGACTCTATACGCCTTACTTTGCAAGGAATATCCTAGAAAGATAGCCTCATCAGCTTTCGAATAAAACTTACCAAGATTATCTTTGCCATTATTCAATACAAAGCATTTACAACCAAATGTTCTAAGGTGAGATATATTTGGTTTCCTCCCTTTATAGATTGCATAAGGTGTTTTCTTTAAAATAGGCCTTATGAGAATCCTATTGAGAGTATAACACACTGTACTCACAGCATCTGCCCAAAAATGCTTAGGTAACTTTGTTTCATTTAGAAGAGTCCTTGCTCCTTCTTCTAGTGATCTATTTTTCCTCTCCACAACACCATTTTGTTGTGGTGTTCTTGGAGCTGAAAAACTGTGATTAATTCCAAATTATTCACAAAACTTTTCAAAGTAATCATTTTGGAATTCACCACCATGGTCACTTCTAATTGAAACAATTTTACAACCCTTTTCATTTTGAATAACTTTGGCAAGTTTCTTAAAAGCTGAGAATGCTTGGCTTTTAGATCTTAAGAACCGTGTCCATGTGTATCTAGAGTAGTCATCCACTATAACAAATCCATAATAATTTCCTCCTAAGCTCATGGTTCTAGAAGGTCCAAATAAGTCCATGTAAAGCAATTCAAGAGGTCTAGAGGTAGAAGTCACATTTTTATTTTGTCCTTTCTCAAACTTGAGCTTGGGTAGACCAATTACTATGTCTTTTCTAATTAACTTGTTAAGATGATGCATGTTTATGTGAGATGTTCTTCTATGCCACAACCATGTTTCATTCACTTTACTCATCAAGCAATCAATTTTATGTATGAATGCATGGTCAATAGTTAAGACATAGATATTACCCTTTCTCTTACCAATGTGTGCTACTTTGCCACTTTTGCTGTCATGCATTAAGCAAGTTTCATTGTTGAAGGTGACCTTAAATCCTTTGTCACATAATTGACTAATACTTAGCAAATTGTGTTTCAGCCCTTCAACATGCAGCACATCCTTAATCTTTGTAGACAAGCTGTCTCCAATGTTTCCTAGCCCAATTATTTTGCCCTTATTGTTGTCTCCATAGGTAACAAATCCTTTGTCTTCATGTATAATATCTGTTAGCATGGATATGTCTCCAGTCATGTGTCTTGAGCATCCACTATCAAGATACCAAGTTGAAGATTTTGCTCTAAGACACATCTGCACAAATCATTTTAGAAGGAGAGATAGGGTCCACAATTTAAGTTGGGTCCAAAGGGGTTAGTTGGTTTCTTTCTTTTCTCAATCCATATACATTCACCATTAGGAACATAAAATCTTCTAGCATAACACTTATATGATGTGTGACCTTTAAGCATACAATAATTGCAAGTAAGATTCTTTGATGATTTAGCATGTGTGAATTTTTGATAGAGACTTGATTGATTATGCTGTCTTTGATTCTTATGTTTTGGTGGTACAAACACAAGCTTGTTTTGTGTTCTAGCTCCATGTTTATATCCCAATCCATAAGTATCACCAACAAACTTTTTCACACTTAGTAACTCATCTAAGTTACATTTGCCTTTGTAATACTTTCTCAGCAAATCAATCAAATAACTATTTTCTGCACATAGCTTATATTCATCAAATTCTTTTTGCATATTATTGAGATCATCAACCTTAGAGTTGGCTGAGGAACATGTACATCCAACTTCTTTGTAACTTGAGAGAAGCTTTTCATGATCTTCCTTCAACTTACAAAGCTCATCTTGCAATTTAGCAAGTTTGGATACATGCCACCTTAGATCACTCTTAAGTTTGTTGTTTGCTTTAGCTAATCTTTGAGCTTCTAAATGCATCTCATGAAATGCATCAACAACATTGTCAAATTCAGAATTTACCTCAGATTCTGTACTAGATGATTCACAATCTCCATTGATGGTGGATGTAAGACAAAGATGGGCTTCAATCTCTTTTTCAGATGAGGATTCAGAACTTGTTGATTCATTATCCTCCCAAGCAATATAAGCTTTTTTCTGCTTCCCTTCTCTTCTTGACTTCTTTTCTACTTGTGGCTTCTTAGTTAGTGAGGGATAATCTGATTTTATATGTCCTTGCTTCCCACATTCAAAGCAAGTGATTGAGGAGGTGTTGTTGTTCTTGTTCTTATAGTCATTCTTTTTCCTTTGGAATGGTTGCTTTCTGCCCTTGTTCTTCCTTAGAAATTTGGAAAACTTTCTAATAATGAGGATCACATTTTCATCATCTTCCTCTTCACTTGAACTATCATCTTCTTCTATCTTTGAAGGTGCAGCCTTTAATGCTATGCTTTTGTGCTTTTTATCCGCATCTTCATTATTGGTTAGTTGAGATAATTCAAGCTCATATTCTAAAAGCTTACCAAACATTGCTGCCATTGACATTTGAGATAGATCCTTAGATTCTTTAATGGCTGTGACTTTAGGTTGCCAATCCCTTGTTAGACACTTGAGAATTTTGATGTTCAACTCTTCAACATCAAAGTTTTTCCAAGTCCAAGCAAGTGATTCACAATGTGGGTGAATCTAGTTTGAAGTTGTGAGATGTTCTCATCATCTCTCATTTTGAACATTTCATATTCATGAATGAGAGTGTGTTTCCTTGATCTCCTCACATCTTCAGTTCCTTCATGTGTGACTTCAAGCAATTCCCACATTTTTTTGGCACTTTTGCACCTAACAGTCCTGGAAAATTCATCGGAAGATAAAGCAGAAGTTATTATATTTTTTGCCTTGAAATCATATTGAACCATTCTCTTTTCAATTTCTGACATTTCATCCCATTCTTTTGGTATTGTTTTGTTATCCACAATCTTGGTTGGAATGTAAGGACCTTTTTCAATACTATTCCAAGCTCCCAGGTCGTTTGATTGGATAAAGATTTGCATCCTACTCTTCCAAAAATTAAAATGTTCCCCTTCAAATAAAGGAGGTCTATTCAATGAGGCTCCCTCTTTGAAAGTTATTTGATTAGTATTCATTGTACTGAATTTTGAAAAGATCTTGAGCAAATTACAAGAACCAGCTCTTGATGTCAATTGAAAAATAGAATGAACACTTATGCAAATAACCAAGAGGGGGGGTGAATTGGTTTTTCCTCAAAGTTTTTAAAATTTAAAACAATTTTGTACACAACGGAAGACTTTGAAAGAAGGATCGTATCTTAACCAATTAAAATATCAAACTTTTAAAATCAACTTTTATCTCAATCAACCCACCCTTGAGCTTCACACAATCTTGTGATGTTAACAAAAATAATACTTCAAGAACAATATGAATATGAACAGAAAATTACAATTACACACAAGATTTATACTGGTTCACCTCTCAACCTCGGAGGCTACATCCAGTTTTACTTCTAATCAACCTTTATTAGAGTTTCCACTATAACAAAATGATTATCTTTACAAGCAAACACAGATCTCTTTTACCCACCCTAGGTAAAATTCAAAATCTAAACCTATAGACTTCTCAAAAGATCTAAGAACCAGAGATCCCTTCTCTGTTCTACCCACTAGATACCTATCTAGTAATGCTTTAAAGATATAAATTGTTATATCAACAACAAACCATCAAAACAAACAATTTCAATACAAAACAACAAAGAAATTGATTAACGAAAGATATCACCTGAACTTCCTCAGTGAAATGAATGAGTTTAAATGATCAAACCAGACTGAGAATGAATGTCATGATCTTTCTTGATGATTTCTTTTTGACACATGAGGCTTTAGCAAAAACTAATCATGAAAAGATGACTCAACACATGAGATTCTTCATGATTCTTGAAACCAAATCAATGAATGTTTCTAAAGAGCCTTGGTGCTTCTAAAATCTCCTGAGAGTGTGTTTATAAGGCTTACTTCGTAAAAATAAAAGTCTCTTCTCACTTAATGAGATGTATCTATTTATAAAAAAATAGAATTAACTGACTATAATCGATTATTCCGTAATGGTAATCAATTATTTTAAAAAATGTAATCGATTAAAGTTCCAAAATAATCGATTAAAGTGTTCATGTGAAATCTGGAAAAATTCTTAAGAACAAATAATCGATTAATTCATGCCGTAATCGATTATCACAGAATATCTGGATTTTGTGATGCACTGAAGTAATCGATTAACACTCAAATAATCGATTAATACAGGGAGTGTGAAAAACGTATCAATGCTTATTTAATCGATTACAATACTCTGGTAATCGATTAAACCAGATAAACTTTCTACTAAAAATTATGCAGATGGATAAATAATCGATTAATCTGTCATGTAATCGATTATCACAGAACGATTTAACCAAGTCAGCTGAATGTAATCGATTACAAACATTTGGTAATCGATTAAAATGTTCATATCTTTAAATGCAATTATGTAATCAAGCAATTAATCGATTAAATGCAATCAGTAATCGATTAAAGCAGTGAAAAACACTTTTTATGAAAACTTTAAAACTTTAAAGCTTTAATGTCATGCCAAATGATGATTCATGGAATGTGTATGACCTGATCATGAATTAATGAGTTAATGTATGCATGACTTATCAAGTTTATGTGAGGAATGAGGGATTATATCTTTCTTGAACCAAGCCTTTTAAACAAAGTACATATGCCATCAATTTGAGTGGGCATGTAAAATCAAAACTTAAAACAAAGCTTGACTTGATTCTTCATGATCATCCTCAACCTCTGCATCATATCTAACAGGTTGGAAAAACTGGATGTAGCTTTATGATTTGAAGTGAACCAGTATAAATTGTGTGTGTTCTTATTTCTCTTCTCATCTTATTATTTGTCTTTTAATCTTTGAATCATATTCATTGCAGAACAAGTGTGGTTTTGATCTTTGAATTCTTGGACTGAGCTATTTGATTAAGTAAAAGATTTCTTGGTTTTAAAAGTGATAAAGATCCTGAAAACTCTGATTTGAAATAGAATTTTAAAATACCAAGGTTCAACCAATTCACCCCCTTCTTGGTTGTTGTGAAGTATTCCTATTATTTTCATTTTTGGGGAAAACATGATGAGTTTTGTATAGAAGAATGAATGGGCAAAGGTTTGAGATATGAAAGAGAGAGAAAGCATAGAGTAAATGCACAGTTTGCGGAAGGGAGGGAGAGAGAGAGAGATTTTCAGGTGTGAGATTTTCTCTCTTTGAAAGCTTGTATTTATAGAGTTTTTGGAGGTTTATTTTGAATTTCAAATGTTAGCAACAACTATTTCGAGTTTCAAGAGGTTTAATTGCTCAGAAACAAGTTTGAAATTTGAATTTAAGATAAGATTGTTAGTTTAGATTTCCAAAAAATATTACAGCTTTTACAGAAACGCCATAGATAATCGATTACACAAGCCTCATAATCGATTACTTGAAGGCAAACAGAGTCTTTGAAATAGAGCGTAATCGATTAATACGAGGTGTAATCTATTACTCCAGAGAGTTTTGTAAGCTGAATCAATTTTCAACTTCGAGCCTCATGTAATCGATTAATTCGCTAATGCAATCGATTACTCCAAAGAATTTAAGTTTATGGAATCAATTAAAACATCAAGTAATTGATTAATTCATCATAGTAGTCGATTAGTCCAACAAGATTTAGCTTTTAAAATGTCTTTAAGCTTCAAATAATCAATTATTTTGCACAGTAATCGATTATTCTAGACAATTATGCAGATTGAATAGTGTTTTTCAGCAAGATTTGTAATTTTAATCATATTTGATACATGGCCAATTTTTCAATGGAATATCATGTAGTAAGGCAAATAACCATCATGCTAGCATATATTAGATTCATCAAGGATACGTAGCATGTTTCTAAGTGCATAGAATCTATCTCTAGCCAAGGTTTTAGTGAATATATAAGCCAATTGATTATTTGTATCAGCAAACTCAATTGAACAATTACCCTTTTGCATGTGATCTCTGGGAAATGATGTCTTATCTCAATGTGCTTGGTCCTTGAGTTCATTATTGGATTCTTGGAGATGTTAATAGCACTTGTGTTGTCACATAGCAAAGGTATTTCCTTTAATTCTAGACACCAAAATCTTGTAATTGTTGCTTCAACCATAAGCTTTGAGCACAACAGCTTCCAACAAATATGTACTCAACCTCAGCAGGTGATAGAGCAACACAAGATTGTTTCTTGCAATGCCATGAGATTAATGAGCTGCCTAATAAGTGGCATGTTCCACTAGTGCTTTTACTGTCTAATTTGCACCCTGCAAAATCAGAATCTGAGTATCCAATTAAGTTTAGTAATGCACCTTTGGGATACCAAAGACCAACACTTAGTGTTGATTTGAGATATTTGATGATTTTCTTGACTGCTGTGAGGTGTGATTCTTTAGGATTTGCTTGATATCTTGCACACAAACATACACTCAACATGATGTCTAGTCTACTTGCAGTCAAGTACAACAAAGATCCTATCATCCCTCTACATTTTGACTCATCAACCTTCTTCCCTTTTTCATCTGAATCAGGGTAGGTTGATGTTGCCATTGGAGTTGCGACATCTTTGTTTTTCTCCATGTCAAACTTTTTGATCACTTCATAGCAGTATTTGGTTTGGCTTAGAAATGTCTCATTCTTCATTTGCTTCACTTGAAGTCCAAGAAAGAATGTTAACTCTCCCATCATAGACATTTCAAACTCATTCTTGAAAATATAATGAACACTTATGCAAATAACCAAGAGGGGGGGGTGAATTGGTTTTACCTTAGATTTTTAAAATTTTCTTTCAAAATTTTTAACAACGGAAGACTTTCAATAAGATCGTATCTTTCAAAACCAATTAGAAAAACAATTTTCTTCACCAATCAAACCACTTGTATTGTAACCAATTTTATGTAATGAACAAATTCTATACTTCAAGAATATTATGAAATACAAACTGAAATCTTAAATCACACAAGATTTATACTGGTTCACCTCTCAACCCCGGAGGCTACATCCAGTTTTCTTCTAACCAAATCTTGGTCAAAGTTCCACTATAACAAATATTTGTTCTTTACAAGCTTACAAATGATCTCTCTTACCCACCTTAGGTAAAATTCAAAATCTATACCCTATAGACTTTTCAAAAGACCAATAACCAAAGATTCCCTCTCTGTTCTTCCCACTAGAAAACCATTCTAGTAAAAGCTTTAAAGAATACAAATGTTACATGGAATTACAACACAATAACAAAGCAAATATCAATAAAAAATCAAGCTTAAAAGTTCAAGAAAGATATCACCTTTTAATCCTCAGCTAATTCAATGATATGAATGATTCAAACAAACTGAGAATATATGCAATAGATGAATAATACTCTTTCTTGAAGCTTTCTTTGACACTAGCTTGAACAATCCATCAATTCTTGAGAAATATGACTAAAAACACAAGTAGTTCTTCATGATCTTTGATTTTTTCACTAAAATCAGCCTTGAACACTCTTGAGAACTTTAGAAAATGTTTAACACAAAATTTGGATGAGTATCTCTGTTTTTCACTTAATGAATAACTTTAGAAAATGCTTTTACTGTAATCGATTAATTCGTCAATGTAATTGATTATTTTAACTATTATAATCTCAGGCATATGTATTATGTATAGATGTGATATGTGATTGCTTTTTGAGATGTCATTGATGTAATTGATGATGTTTAGATGAGATAGTGTTGACGTGGTTGATGATGTTGAAATGATATAATATTGATATGCACAATGATGATATTGAGATGATGTGATGTTGAGGTTGATAATGACATTGATGAGAGATAATGTTGATGTGAACAATGTCATTGGTGTGTTATGTATGTACATAGGGGGTGCATGACAGGTTACCCTTGCGAGGAAGGATTTGTTCCTAGCCGGGTCATTCATTGATGATGCCCATGTTTCATACTTCATTTGTATGTGTGGAAATAGAATGAAGGAACTCGTGTACCTGTGGGTTTCAGTGGGCTGATAACACAGGTACTAAGGGGTCATCAGGTTTGGAATTCCCTTGCGACGCTGGCTGATCACCGGGTAGGGGAATGGCCAGTGCACGACAGGGTGGCCCTGATAGGCGATGAATCATTTTTCCTATGAGAGGCTATTTCCGGAGATGGTATCACATTGCATGCTGATGGATGAGTCAGGTGCATGCATCATTCTATGCATGATTGTTTGAGTTGTGAAATGCATTGGATGATTGGTTTGTTGAGTGTGTATTGGAATCATGGATTTTTGTTAATGATTATGATGGATAAAATTGTTTCCTTCCCAATTGCCGCTATCTGATGTTTATTGATTTTATATAATAAACTCTATAAGGACCCTCACTTTTGTGCCTTGTTATTTAGCAGAAAACCCGATTAAGGGTGTGGCGCTGATGGCGCCAGGGTTGGCGCTAATCGCGCCAGACCCCCTAGAATGTGGCGCTGGGAGCGCCAGGATGGCGCTGGGAGCGCCAGGTTCTCTGGAAGTTGACGCCAGGGGCATCAATGTGGCGCCAGGGGCGCCAGAGGTTTTCCAGCCAGGGCGAGTCGTGCCAGAGGCAGCGCGGTTAGCGCGGGAAGTGGCCTGGAAAACCCATTTTCTCTGGTTTTCCACGCGGCCAGCGCCAAGGTTGGCGCGGATAGCGCCACAGGTTCTGGAAGCTGGCGCGGGAGTGGCACTGGGAGCACCAGATCACCGACTTTGTGGCTTGGATAGCACGGGAGGTGGCACGGATCGCGCCAGAGCTCGGGCAGGCTGAGTATAAAAGGGTCAAATGCGATTTTTGAAGGAAAAGTCAGCTCCTTCTTCTTTCGCACGACCCCAGCCTCCATTAGAGCAGTTCCAAGCTTTCTAGGACCTAGTTTCTTAGCCTAAACACCTCCCAAAGACCTATAATCTTGAGAAAACCATTTGGAAAGCTATGATCCTTCATTTTCTTTTCTAAAAACCCCAATTGAGTGAGAAGTGATTTTGAGGGAAAAACTCAGAGAACTTGAGAGTGGCGAGGACCCACAGCTTGGGAAGGACAATAGAGCTTGAGGAAGCTGTCCTGAAGTCTTTTTGGTCGCCACTGAGGTAAGGGACTCAAGTTTCTCCATTTAATTTTGATTCTTGGGGTTCCCTGTGAATAGTAACCCATATGAGCTGGGGCTATAATTAGCTCAGGGTCCTGTAGAGAAACTTGTTTAGAGCGAGGTATAGATGAAGGATTAGCTTTCAGTTTTTGATTTAGATAACTTTGAATATTGGCTCTGTGGCTTGTATATGTGGCTTGTGTGATAAGTCACTTGTGGTTTTGGAGCCATGCCAGAGCCTTGATTATGCTTGTGTTGAGCCTGAGAGGCTAGTGGAATGGTTCCTTGGTTAAGTTTTAGGTCATTCCAGTGATTTTAAACCATGAGGCTGTTGTGAGATTATGCTCTGTTAGGTGAGCTGCATTGAGTCTGTGATGACTCAGATGCTTTGTCTGCAGTCATGGTGGGCCTTGTATGGTCTGAGAGAAGCCTAGTGAGGGCTTGTTCTGATTGAACCCTAGGATAGGGGAATTCTGATTTGTTATGATCTGTGATTGAATGCTTGATGGCTTGATTTTGATATGAGACTACATATGCCTTGATTAGGGCTTGATTTTGAGACTGTTGGTGGCGGGAGCCACAGACCAGGGAAAGAACTGCAGAGCGATACTTTGCCAGGTAAGTTCAGTGTCCTTGGGGATAAATTCCCATCTTGTGTGCCACACCACACTCCGGGGGAGTGGTGGTCATTTCATGATGCATGCATTGGTAGTTGCATCCTCATAATGATATATGTATGCATTTGTGCTTGATTTGTGATGTGATATGACTGTGAAAGATCTGTTGGCCAATAGATAGATATGGACCTCCCTAGGAGTTGATGGTTTCCTCCTAGTATGGATGGCTCATGGTTGAGGTAGCTCCTAGGGGATTGGTTCCTACGGGCCAGGGGATTAGAAGTTGAGGTAGCTCCTTCTATTCTCGGAGGTACCATATATTGTGCATCCATGCGAAGGGTTAGCATCCAATGGGATGGCACAGGTGTGAGTGCCGGTCTCACACTGATATAGGCGTTGAGGTAGCTCCGCCAGGAGTTGAGGCAGCTCCGCCATGTTTGTATGATGTGCTTATATTGTTATGAGGGCCAGAGGGCCAGGCCAGTGGGCCAATTGCTTATGCTAGCTGATGTATGTGTTATGGAAGTGGGCCAGGGTGGAGGAGATGCCTCCATGGACCCTGAGCTTACTGAGATGTGTTATCTCACCCCGTGTGAGGAATTATGATTTCAGGTGACTCTTCCGGACGAAGATAGCAGTCTCAGGGCAGGAGGCCCGAGTAGAGACGTTTCTGCTTGACTGAGAAGCAGCAGGTGGAGCTTGAAGGCTCATTTTGTTTTGATTATATTTTGTACCCTAGATAGGGGATGGTGTGTGGGTACACCTGATACCTGTATAGTTCTGTATACCCTAGTGAGGGCAGTTACTCTTTTGTATCACCATGATGTGGTGTGAAACGTGATGTATATGTTTGTACAGAACTATTTAGGATATGTATATGAGGTTTTCCTCCTGAGTATAAATGTTGTATATTTGTTAATCTGCCTAATTCTTTTAATTATCTGTCTTTATGGTTTATGTTATGAGAAACTGGATCAGCAGGGGTGTGAAATATGTGTCTTGTATGTATGTTGCTTGATATATGTTTTACTCCATACATAATGAATCAAGAAAAGCGATTATGTGCTTCCGTTGAGTTTTATAAGCTATGTTTTAAGCGCTAATATGATATTATTAATGATAACACGTCGGAGGCCTACGGGGTGTTACATTTTATGGTATCAGAGCGGTCTTGATGAGAACATTATGTATGGAACTTGATTTGGTGCTTGTTTGTGGTTGTTTGACATGAGCATTGCATGAGGGTACATTAACTGTGGGCCTGATCAACTCACTGTGTGATGTACATGTGTAGTGCCATGGTGAGACCTAGAGGCACCCGTGGGGCTACCAGTGCCCAGACTGATCCAGTTACGGTTGCATTAGCCACCATGCAGCAAGAGTTAGCTGCTAACAGATAGATTCAGGCAGATATGCAGCAAGAGATGGCTGCTAACAGACAGACTCAGGGAGAGATGCAGCGAGAGATGGCTGCAACCCGAGAGGTGAATGAAGCCTTGTTGAAGGCTAATCATGATTTGCTAGAGGAGGTGAAGAACTGCAGAAGGGATGACAGAGCATCCTCCACACCTCCTATTCTTGATGGCGAGGGTAGTCGCCAGCAGGCTGATGGGAGCCACCAGCAAGGGGACCAGATGTCCTAGATAGAGGCTGACAGTGATGTAGCAGCCAGAGGGAAGATGCTGATCACATTTAGGAAGCATGACCCTCCAGTGTTCTCAGGGGGCTATGATCCAGTGGCTGCAAGCCTTAAAGAAGATTTTTGAGGTGATGGAGTGCCCGGATCACCAGAGGTTGCTGTATGCAACCTACATGCTTCAGGGATATGCCCACAAGTGGTGGAAGACCACAGTTCCACTTCTGAGAGGTCGGGGAGAGGTGATTACCTGGCAGCTGTTCGAGGCCTATTTTCTGGATAGATATTTTCCTAGAGATGCCCGGGAGCAGAAGCAGGCAGAGTTTGATGGACTCGTCTAGGGGACCATGACGGTGGACGAGTATCTGGCCTAGTTTAATGAGCTGGCTCAGTATGCACACTTCAGGAGACCTATGTCTGAAGCTAAGATTCTAGCAGCTAAGTTCCTGAGGGGACTTGTAACGCCCCAATTTTCTAATCAGGGTCATTACCAAACATACATCACAATCAAACAGATAATCAATCAGAGTTTAAGCAGTTTGGAAGCAACTACTAATAGTGACATCATCAAATGTCATCTGTATAACACTGTACACTATAATATGGTGAATATACATATAAGGTTCCTCTGTACAATACAAAACTATACACAGTACAAATAACTCCCCCGCAGGGTACATCAAAACAAAATCAAAGCAAAATACAAACATCTGAGCCACATGCTCATATCCTCTATCCTAAGGTATCCACCAGCAGCTAATCCTGCATAGGCTTCTTGCCTTGGGATCTCTCTGCTACGCTGGAAGAATCATCTGCAAAACATAGCCCCACACAAGGGGTGAGATATAAAATCTCAGTAAACTCAGGGCCCTTGAAGGTATTTCCTTCCCCTGGTTCACTGACAATACATACATATCACATAATTATCCTCATCATTCACATCAGTCGCAAATAATCGATACATACACAGTCCATATATATCTATCTATTAATGAAAACCAGGATAAGCTCATGGCTTGTATTCATACACCACACACTCACAAAACATCACCACATAATCATAACATGAGTATTCATATCATCGAATAACTTGATCAGTGTACATGCAATCAATGTACTACCATCTCAAAGAATCATACAATAGCAAGGACTCAGCTCATACACATTCATCAGTATCAATATCAAGGCATACTCATACATATAT
>PYAF01001245.1:3200-16143 GCA_007407185.1 Glycine tomentella | reverse complement strand
TGTCACAATGAATGAAACATGTTTAAAAGGTGTTTGTTTGAATTTTTATTGTTGGTTTGATGCTTTGCTGTTAGATTTGAAGTGTGTTTGCATGACTGAATGTTTAAAACAAAAGTTGTGTGTTATTTCATGTGTTGCTGAGTGTTTTCTATAAAAGCCCACCATGTGGTTGATGAATTGACTTCAAGAGATAAAACTGCTTTAAGTAAATGAAATAGTTAAGCTTTGATAAATTATGATTTGTTCTAAGAACTGTATGGAGTAGACTATGGTTGTATGACCTTATCACTTATCTGAGAAGAATTTAAAGAATTGAACTATGGCTATATGCTTAGACTGTGGTGAAAAGCTTTATGTGATGATTGAAAGAAGCTTTAATTGTGATTTTAAAAGCATACGCCATAAGTTGAGTTTTGAGGTATATGTGATTTGAGAAGAAGAATAATTAAAGATGTGATAAAAATGAATCATTCATGCATATCATATGCATATGCCCTGCAGGGGTTAAGCCACGAAGTTGTTGCCCTACGGGGGTTAAGCCGCGAGTTGTTGTCGGATAGCTAGAGTTGAGATTCGGACGTTCTAAGGTGATGAGCTGGGGGATAGCCACAGTGGGGAGATCACCTAGCCATGATGATCACATGTTGTAGGTGTGAGTCCTTTTGCAACACTGACCTATCCCGACTGGCCAATCCAACTCACGAGGTGTTAAGCTATCTTGATTGTGGCCACTAATGATGATGATTTAATGATAACCTGAGATCTCAGTCATGCATCATATAAAAAGATGAGCATGCATCTTATGCATCACATAATTGGGTATCTGTTTGATGATCTGTATACTGTATAAGTTGTGTGGTCTTTTTATAATTAAGATTTTATTCATATGTGCTTATAGATATTATTCAAACTATGTTTGTCATAAACTTACCCGAGTTATGTCTGTGGTTGACACCTGTGATGACCCCAATTCATTTGGGCGAGCAGAGGAACAGGAAAGCATGAGCTGTAGATGAAGATTGTTGAAGAAGTTTTTGATGAACTGTTTGTTGTAGTCTGTAATTTTGTGGCATGTAATTTGTAGTAGACTGTCTGTGTTCTTTTCTATCTCAGAACCCCTCATCCACTCACTCTTCTTCCTACTCATACCAATCTCAGGTTTAAGCCAAACTTCATCAGAAATTCAGTTTCAATATCTCATATTCCTCAAAACACTCTCCTGATCATACTTTTCTAAAGAACCTAAGCCTAATTCCAGCCCTATCACAAAATGGTTACTATTCACCCCGTTACCCAAATCACAAATTAACCAGTGAGAGCTTGAGTTTCTTACCTTAAATCTATCGAGGAAGGCTAGAGAATCCCTTCTCCCAGCTCTAGTATCCAAGAAGCGCCTTCTTCTTCCCTCAGAACTCAGCTCTCTGTGGTTTCTCAGGAAATGGGTTTTCTCTCAAATCTTAGGCTGGAATTTAGCTCACATAAGGTTCTAGTCTTGTTTTAGGGTGATTATGAGGTGTTTAGGTGAGGTGTGATGAAGTTATGGAGCTCCCAAGCTCATCCATGGCTGCCTAGGTCAGAGGAAGAAGAAGAACAGGGGTTTTTCCCCTTCAAAACGCGAAAATGGCCTTAAATACTGGGTCTGCCGACATTCCCGCGCTAATCGCGCCAGATATTCGAATCAAAAGAGTCTTCAGACCATACTGGCACTAACTGCGCCATACTGGCGCTAATAGCGTCGATCCTGGCGCTACTCGCGCCAAAAATGCGCAAAAAAGCCTCCTGTAGCGATCTCACGCTAATGGCGCCACTGGCGTCGTTCCCACGCTGTTAACGCCGTTCTCACGCTGTTAGCATGAGATATATTTTTTTTCAACATAGGGTTATTATAACGTATATGGTATAAAATTGGAGGTTTTTAGTGACCATAAAAGCCTTAAATATTTGTTTGACCATAATGAGTTGAGTATGAGACAGAGAAGGTTGATGGAGCTTCTCAAGGATTATGATTTTGGGTTAAAGTACCACCCAGGGAAAGCCAATGTAGTGGTCAATGCTCTCAGTAGGAAGTTTTTGCACATGCCTAGCTTGATGGTGTAAGAGATGAACTTGATAGAGGAGTTTAGGAACTTGAATTTGAATGCATTAAGCATGAAGTTGAATAGACTAGAGATCGGTAGTGACATTAGAGTGTTGACTAAGAAGGAACAACTTCAAAACCAAGAACTATAGTCATTGGTGAACCAAGAAGACTATACCTTATTTGCCGACAACTTAGTGTTGTTTAAGAAAATAGTTGTAGTCCTTAAAGAGGGGAGTTTTAGGGAGAAAATTCTAGAGGAAGCCCATAAGGGTAAGTTCACCATACATCCAGGGATAACCGAGATGTATTAGGATTTAAAGAAGATGTAATGGTGGCTAGAGATTAAGAAAGATGTGGCTAGTTTTGTATCTTGGTAAAGTATGCCAAAGGCTTAAGATTGAACATCACAAACCTTCAGCTTTACTACAACCTCTAGGAGTTCTTAAGTACAAATGGATACGGATTTCTAGGGATTTTGTGACGGGTTTGCCAAAGACTCATTTGGGTCTAGAGGACATATGGGTAGTTGTGGACAAGCTAACCAAGTCTGCTCACTTCTTTCCAATTAAGAAGACCTACAATTTGAACAAATTAGCAGACTTATACATTAGAGAGATAGTTAAGTTTCATGACGTACCTACCTCTATAGTGTTAGATAGGGATCCTAGATTTGCCTCTAGATTTTGGAAAGCGTTCCAACAAGCTTTTGGGTATAAGCTAAGTTTTAGCACTGTTTATCATCCTCAAACGGATATTCAATCAAAAAGGACGATCTAGACCCTTGAAGACATGCTTAGAGAGTGTGTTCTTGATGAAGGTGGAAGTTGGGATAAGTTACCCTTTATAGAGTTTGCGTATAATAATAGTTATCACACTAGCATAGGCATCACTCCCTATGAAGCTCTTTATGGGAGGAAGAGTGGATCCCTTTTATGTTGGTGTGAGGTGGGTGATTAGCGAGAGGATGCACACTGATTAGAGTAGGCTAAAGAGTTATGCAGACAAGAGAATGAAGCCTTTAGAATTTCAAGAAGGAGAACATGTATTCTTGAGAGTTACTCCTACGATTGGGGTTGGGAGGTCCATGATGGTTAGAAAGCTAAGTCCTCGTTTCATAGGTACCTTTCAATTCCTAAAAAGAGTCGGGCATGTTGCTTACCAATTGTCTCTTCCACCACAATTGTCAAATCTTCATGAAGTCTTCCATGTTTCTCAACTTTGAAAGTACGTACAAGATGTTTCACACATCATAGCTCCCGAGTCAATACAATTAAAGGGTAATTTGACATATATGTCCAAACCTGTTCAAATTACTGGTAAAAATACTAGGACTCTCTAAGGAATAAGACAATTCATTTGGTCAAATTAGTTTGGGAAGGATTGACTCCAAAAGAAACTACATGAGCTTGAGCAAGATGTTAGACGTGAATATCCGAATCTCATTAATTGAGGTACATTAAATCTTAAAATTGTTAATAACACTAATTGTTAATTTGGTTAAGAAATATTATTAATTTCAAGGACGAAATTCTTTAAGAATGAGAGAAATGTAACATCCTAATAATTATTTAGAAAAATTATCTAAATATATCTTTCAGAAAAATAAAATATTAGATTGCTAAAATCTATTAAAAAGAAGTTAGAATTATTATTTGATTTAAAGATAATAATAATAATAATGGAAAAATAAGAAATTGGCTTTAGCCAATTTAAGGCCCTGTACGTGAATTGGTGGTTAACATAAACCATTAGATTAGATAAAATAAAAAGAAAGAGAAATGATAGTTGATTGTATTTTTAATAATAATAATAATAAGTAAAGATAAAAGATAAAAAAGATTGATTAAATAAATTTCAAATATATATGTGTATATATATATATTTATATATATATATATATATATATATATATATATAAAGCTTATATAAGGGTTGTTCAAGGATTGAGGAAAAAGAAAAAAGTAAAAAATTTTGTTGAGAGAATTGATAGAGAAAAAGAAAGATAACGAAAAATACAAATTACTTGTTTCAACATGAAAATAAAACAACTTTTATGGTATAATTCGTAAAAAAGATATTATGCAATTTTGATATAACTAATATGGTTAAATCATGCCATGTATTCTCGACACTTTTTCATCACCGTGACAACACCTGTTAATTTTTGTCCATGATATATATGGCTACGTTCTTCCTTTCTAGATTTTATATGTATTGGCTTCAATTCCTTTCAGATTGGCTAAAAGGATTTTAATTGTAATTACATGCAATAGCCATGTATATATAGGTATATATATCTAGGTTCAATGGCTTATATTAGAACACTTTTATATGCAAAAGAATACTTTAATTGGATGACAGTAATTAAATACAATTTGGCATTTGAATGGAATATGCACACTTGACTAGAAAAAAATTACAATCCTTTATATACGTATAGATATAAATGTATAGGGATACCCTAAACTTGTTTTCTGAATTGTGTTTTAGCATGTTTGAGTCTTATGCTTGTATGATTATATTGGTATCTGTATATTTGTTTGTTTATTTAATTATAATTTTGAATGATGTATTGTTTATATAATAAATTGATAATTTTAAATTATATGATAGATATCTTTATTCTGGGATGAGGATGCGGTTTATTATAGATACATCTGTTTGGGATGAGAATGAAATTTATTTTAGATATCTTCGTAAGTGATAGAGAAGACAGTGGAATGTTATTACATAGAATATAGCTCATGAACCCTTTGAAAAATCTTAAATCCACACTGGTTCAAAGAATCCAAAAGTTGAGTCTAGTGATTCCAAGAATCACTAAAATTTGTTCGTGATATTTATTTAAATGCATTGAGGTGTTGATGTTTATTTAAATATTTTAATTAGACTTTATTGGAGTATATATATTTATAATATTTTTTAAAATTCATCACGGATACCATGGTTTATTTTCTGGATTGCTGCACTAGCTGAGAATAACATTATTTGTGAACTCTTTTAAAAACTTATTTTATTCACTGAGATTATCATCTCATTATGAGTGTTTTTTCAAAGCACGAGGAAGAAGCTGCTGAAATTGATTAGACTAGAAGGCATAATTTCTATAGTACATTTACTTTAGCTTGATTAATATTTCAGAATAAGATATCGGATGTGGCTACTTTCATTATATTTTAGCTTTCATTTAGTTTAGATGCCCATATTTGAGAATAAAGTTTTTGTTTATGTAAAGACTCACTTTTTTTACTTTGCCAAAGAAAGATGATAGAGAGTTGGCCGAAATGGGCACTAAAAACTTTTATATACATGAGGTATTTTCAGACTATTATAATTTTGAGATTTTATATTCTTTTTTAGCATATTTTAGTATGGGTTGTTATTGAAATGTGGGTTTTACAATGTCGGTGGCAACGATTCGCAACAAGATGATCCATCAGAGCGTCGCTTAAAGTTTTGCTCATAGCCTCTGATGGCAGAGAGAAGAAAGAGAGGAGAAACAAATGGGAAAGAGAAGAACTTTTCATTGACATTTTAGTCCAAGACATTGTATGCTAACATGGAATGTCTCTTACACACATGGATTTGACACGTCATCAAGAACGTGCCGCGTATGCACTTAACGTTAATAGAAACATAGATCACTTGACGATAGGACTAAATTGTCAAAATTGTGGACTAAATAGATCATTTCCCTAGTATAGAGACTAAATTGACAACAAATGTAAAATACAAAAACAAAATTGCTCATTTACCCTTGTTATTATTATACAAAATATGTAGCTTGGTTTAGTTGTTCTACTTGTTACAATTAACTTTAGGGACCAAGGTTCAAATCCATCTTTATGCTTTAAGTAATTTTCTTTTTATTTCTAATACTTAAATTAAATGAATATGTGTGTTGCTGTTTATTTCTAATTGACCAAATTTAAATTTTAAATGTTACAGGAAAGTGGAAATATGGAGAGATAGGCAAGGAAATAAAGGCACATGGAACATAAGAAAAAGAGAAGGAAATATGACACTGAAAAGTGTGCTTTATAGAGGCACATAGGAAAGCATGGAAGAGCAGTGTATAGTAGTATGCTCAAATAATAGGCAAGTTGTTGGTTTTGATAAAAACCAATCGAGTTAGACAGGTTTTCACCGATTTCAATACCTAAGCAATTGAGTAATAAACTCGGACTGGTCAGGTGACTGATTTCCAGGTCAACCGGTTGAATGGGCTGGTCTGAGCTGAGTTTGATAACACTGCCTAAAATACAAAGGTTCTTCTTCAAGTCCTTCAAACCTATGTGAATTCAAGTATCAACCACCAACCAACTTTACACTTGTGTAATGCGAAATCGGATCGTTCACATTCTTTGTGTGCAACCTCCAACATCACCATTATCAAACTTCAAGGCTCCTCAAACTCTTCCTCCAACGGAATTTGAGGAGCATAAGAAGCTTGATGGTGGTGGGGTATTGGAAACCTGATAGTGGTATGTCTTCTTTTTCTTACCTTCACACAAACCTTTTTCTAATTTCAATAATTCTTTGAAGTTGCCCGTTTACTCCCTTACGATCATATTTCCTTGTTTAAGCTCTAGAAACTCCTTGGTCTTCTCCTTACGCAAGTCCTTTGGAAAGTAATTCTTATGGAACTTTGCCTTGAATGCATCCCAAGCAGTGAAGCTTTCTTCATTAGGTAGTATTTGGCAAGCCATTTTCCATTAGTCATTAGCCTCTCCATTAAGGATATAGGTGGGAAAAGACAACTTATTCTCCTCGTAAGAACCCATTGCTTCGAATATATTCTCAATCCATGAAAGTTAGATTTGATCTACCTTCGGCTCAAAACATCCATTGAACTTAGGCAGGTTGTGCTTCGTGAAAGCAGACAATCCACAATACTCTATGGGTCATGTAATAACGTAAGGGTATCACGGTAATTATACTTATTTTTCTAGAATGTGAAAACTAAAAACATTTATATGATGTTACCATGCGAAAGCTAACAAATAAATATACAAATTAGAACTTGATTATAATATTGATAAATACAAATCCTCCCTTAAAACAAAGGTCTCATACATCATATAAAGGAATTACATGGAATCATAAAACAAACTAGATTATGTTCTCCATAATAAGACTTCATGCTCCAACAACACGAACCATCACATGTTTCCTGGAAAAAAAAAAAGGAACTTAAAGGTGTGAGACATAATGTCTTAGTGCGTGTTTTAAGGACTTGATAATTGGTTAGACTTTTCTACCAGAATATCCCATCATTCATTTGTTTCTCATGACTTTACCTCACTTGGTATTTATTAAAATTTTGTTAGATATAGGGGGGCTAGAAGAGGATCAAGACAATGATGAAGCCATTTGTCTTAGACATATTTTAGCTTTTTACATGTCATTCAATTGAAGGCATATGTAATTTGTTAGTTGTTTAAGAGTTTCATCTTATGATCTCTTGCATTGCATAAACATCATCCATTGGCATGCCTACATGGTTTTAATCAAGTCACATGATTTGTAAAAAAAGCTTAAGGTTTTCATGTTTGCATAAAGAAGTCAATTACTCATGGTTAAGTTTTGAAAAACCACTTTTTACACTGACTTAATCGATTGCCAGAATTGGTAATCTATTACTTAAACCATGAAGAACTAATTAATCGATTAAAAGGTAATGGTAATCGATTACACAGTACAAAAACATAGAATGAGTCTTCCTGTGTTAATCGATTATCATCTAATCGTAATTGATTACATTAGCACGTTTTGAATACTAGACTGTCTGTAATAATCGATTACATGATGGTTTAATTGATTACTTTGCTCATGTATCTTTTCCAAAAAGAACTAAGAACACTTTAATCGATTAAATATGATATTAATCGATTACTTAAGTGAAAATAATCGATTACATGGACGATTTAATCGATTATATTCAGTTGAAATAGTTTTCTATAAAAAGTTGTTGGGTCTTTTGATTTGTACAGAACTTGATACTTCGAAATTTTCATTACTTTCAAAAGCCTTTTGATTCTTAGAAAAGATATACTGAGTCTCAAAGCTCTTGTTTTAAAAATCAAGATCCTCATGCATCATTAATATAATTCTTTTTGGACAAGATTTCAAAAGAGTTTCTTGGAGAGCTTGGTCTAAAGATTGCTTTCTTTCAACCTAATTTCAGTTTGGTAAACACATGCACTTTCATTTTATGGATCATAAGGTTATATCTCTCCTCTAGACTCTTGTTGTAATTTGTTTTATATTTCAACTTGTAAATTGCTATCTCAAAGAGGTTCTTTAAAGCTTTTCTAGAGTAGGGTTTTCTAGAGGGAAGAGTAGAGAAGGGTTCTCTATGTCTTGATCATTAGAAGTCTGTAGGGTGTTTAGATTTCAGTTCTTTATCTAGGGTTGATAAAGGGTGATCATTTGTAAGCTTCTAAAGAACAGATTTTGTTATAGTGGAATAGTGCTTTCTGTGAAGGGTGAGTCTTGATTGATTGAAAGGTTCTTTTTCAAAAAGGTGTCCTTGTGATACAATCTTTAATCCGCTGTTTATTTCAAATAAATTTTTAAAGACCCTGTTTTAACCAATTCACCCCCTCTTGGTTAATTGTGTGTGTTCATATTGTTTTCAATTGGTATCAAGAGCAGGTTCTTGAGTGTTATTCAAGATCACTATCTTTTTTAAAAAGAAAATGAATACCACACAAATTACCTTCAAGGAGGGTGCCTCCCTCAATCGTCCTTCGATATTTGAAGGGGAGCATTTCAGTTTTTGGAAAAAACAGAATGTAAATTTTCATTCAACCAAATGACCCCGATGCTTGGAATGCAATAGAAAAAAGTCCTTTGATTCCTATAAAAACTGTTGATAATGAAATGATTCCCAAGGAGTGGGATGAGATGACAAATGCAGAAAAAAGAGTTGTTAAATATGATTTTAATGCTAAGAACATGATTACTTCTACACTTTCTTCTAACGAATTCTTTAGAACTGTTAAGTGTAAAAGTGCAAAGGAGATGTGTGAGATGTTGGAAGTCACTCATGAAGGGACATATGAAGTAAGAAGATCAAGGAAGCATGCCTTGATTCATGAGTATGAAATGTTTAAGATGAACACCACTGAAAACATATCTCAGCTCCAAACAAGATTCACTTACATTGTAAATCCTCTTCTTGGTCTTGGGAAGATATTTGATGCTGAAGAATTGAGCACCAAAATCTTAAAGTGTCTTACAATACCATGGCACCCAAAGGTGACAACAATCAAGGAATCAAAAGATCTATCCAAGATAAGGCTGCACTATTTGGTAAAGCTTCTTGAGTATGAACTAGCAATGTCACCACTAACACATGTAGAAGATGTAGATAAGAAACAAAAGAGTATAGCCTTGAAAGCTGCATCATCTAATGTGGAAAAATAAGAAGACTCAAGCAAAGATGAAAGTGATGAACATATGAACCTAATAGTCAAAAAATTCAGCAAGTTCATGAAGAAGAACAAAAACAGAAAGTTGTCAAAGTTCAACAAAAGAAATGACAACAACAACAATACCAACTTCACCTGCTTCGAATGTGGTAAGCCAGGCCACATTAAATTTGAATGTCCGATCTTTTTGAAGAAGCAATTAGGTGGAAACAAGGCAAAAAAAGAATGAAAGCCGAAGAAAGTCTACATAGCATGGGAAGACAATGGCTCAACAACTTTTGAATCATCAAGTGAGAATGAAGAAGCAAATGTATGTTTCACTTTCACAATTAGTGAAGATGAAGAATTCTCAAGTGCTGAATCAGAGATAAATCATAAAACATTATAGAGGAGTAACTTCGATTGTGGGATCTTGAGATTTGTAAAAAAAATCATAAAACATTGTATTCTAGTGCTGCCTATGTCGACAAGTAACTGATGTACCTCCTTGTTGTTTATAAAAGCCTTTACTAATAGGGGATCACTGTGTTTGGAATGATCAATGTGTCCATGTCTTTGTTGTCAAAGATCAATGGCAAAGGCCTTATTTTAATCAACTCATAGTCACTTCTGCCATGTGTGGTGGTCAAGAGTTCTGTCACGTGTCTATTCCTAGCATTGTTTAAGGTACCCCACTCAACAAACCCTCATGATATGACATATATTGCCTTGTGCTCTCACAGAGGGGAGTTTGGTCTTTTCTCAGGAGAATCTGGGTTATGTTTCATGATGTACAGTTTGCATGTGATTTTTCGCTTCTCTCTCTTGTTGAGTCCAAAACCCTTGGTGTTTTAATTATGACACACCTTTTGAACATAAATCATAACCCTTCTAAGTTTATGCTTACTGATGAGTTTGCTTAAGTGTATTTGGAAAAAAAAAAGTTTGAAGTAAACTCAAGGTTGTCATGAGTTACTCAGAAATGATGATTAGCTTGAAGGTCAAAAGAAGACTCAAAGTGTGATTGGTTGTGTACTGCAATGAATAAATCAACATGCTCACTGGATGAAGAGAAAAAGTTCAAGCCATGATAATTAATCAACAACTAAAGGATAAGAAAAATGTTTCAGACATGAAGATATGCACAATGAACATGACATGAAGAATGACATTGTTGCAACACACTTATAATGAAATTTCATCAACATGATGAGTTCATTCTGGAAATTGCATCTGGAGTTCCATAAATGCAATTGGGTTGTTCTTGGTGGATATGGAAAGATTGAAGAAAGATCTTCAAATTTCATGAACAAGTCGTGGTCTGATAACACTTGGATCATTGACAAAATTAAGCCTAGAGTTGCAAAAATTGGTCTGCCTCAAGTAGTAATTTGAAGATTTCTTGAGCTACATAAATGAATTTGAGACTATCTTAGTGGTTGTGGAAATCTAAGAGAAAGATATACATCTTTCATGACTAATTCATGGGATAATAAGGCTTGGATCTTGGTAGAAACTGATCATGAAGATAAAGATGTCATTATGTCCTCATAATATAAGACAACTACAATGCTTTAAAGATTGCTTATGTTGTAGTGGCTCAAATGACATGATACCAGTTCCTGAATGTCAAGGATAGAATTCTCTACAACTCTCTTAAAGACAGCAAAAGCTAGTTTGGCCATTCAAAATGTCAAAGAATTAAAAAACAGTAACGAGCATAACATGATCAACAAGCTCACACCAGAATGTTTGAAAGACAAGTTTGTCATGCCATGTCATCAAAATATTCCTATAAGAAGGACATTTAGTGGATGTCCACCTACATCAAAGAACTCTCTAAAAGGTGAACAACAAATACGTGAAAGCTATGCAAGCGAATAGATATGTAAATGATACATATAGAAAGAGCAAAACATAGCAAGTGTTCTGATGAGTTCAGAACAAGCTCAAAATGGATGTCTCAAGTATACTTTCAATTGAGAAGCTTAAGAAGATTTGAAAGAAGCCATATTTTGATGAAGTCAATGCTTCCCTTTGAAGAGCTCAATCTTACCATGTTGCAAAGACATCAAGAAGGCCTTACACATAAGATTTATCAAAGGCTACAATAAACAAACAACATCAAAATGAAGTTGCATTAGAGTGAAGATGTACTACTTCAGAAAGTTATATTAGTTGACCTTCATAAAAATAATCCACTTCAAGTATGGATCTTTTAGCAGCTAACCTTAGAATGAATATTCTGATGATACTTCAGAATGCTAGAAAGGTTCCATCCAGAATGGACACATCAGAATGGACTGGTCAAAAAGGAGTTGACAATTGTAAAGTTAAAAAACAATCTGTCTACTTCAAAAACAAATCACCCTATTGTCATAACATCTAGGTAACAACTAGTTTGACATGTGGGATCCATAAAAGGACAAAGGACAATTGCAAAACATGGAGAAAAGGTATGTGACAGACTACACTGTGCAAAAGCAAGACTCAACTCCTTTCCTCACTCCAGATGCATTATGAGCATCAAAATAGTTGCAGCAAGAGTGCAGACAACTTAGAGATTCAAATAAGATACACCTAAATGAGTGTTGTAAGGCTTTAAAAAACACTTACACACCTTCTCCTAGTTTGTAATTATTATGTATCCCAAATTAACCATGTGGGTTAAGTTTGGTTGTTAGCGAAGTGATAAGGAGAACCCTTGGAATATGGATAGCTTGGAGAAAGTCTCTAAGAATGTATCTTGAAGAGGCTAGAGTGAAATAATACTTATGTAGCCTGAAGAGGTGAAGGTATATACTTGTATTGTGTCTCCCATGCCCAAACGAGTGTAATGGTTAAGTGGGTTATCTCCAAGCAAGACCTAGTGTGGTGCTGTGGTAAGGAGATGTTGAAAGTCTAACAAGTGTTTGGCAAGGTGAAAATCCAGTGGGTTGATGGTCTAGCAGTTGGCTAGTTCAGAAGTCCAACAAGGGTGTTGGAAGTTGTAAAAAATCTAGCATGTGCTAGTCCAACATGTTGTTGGTTGTGTTAGTGGAAAATCTTATCTTGAAGAGTGAAGACTGGACGTAGCCCAATTTTGGAGTGAACCAGTATAAAAATCTTTATGTTGAACCCTCTCTTTCCTTCCTCTTTACATTATGTTACTTATTGCCATATATATTGCATCTGCATCAGAATGTTATGAGCATCAAAATGTGATGTGTTGCAAACACATCTTAATAATAGCTTAGTTTTAGGTCATACTTGTATTGAATAGTTAGAAAATAGCTCTAGAAATTAAGCATATTTGATATTTTGTGTTACATAAGGCATTTTAATACCAATTGAGCATTTGCAGGCCAAAAAGAGGGAATTTAAGAGCAAATAAAGAAGGAAACAAGATCTGCAACCTCACGCGCGTCGCGCCACAATCCACGCGTGTCACTTGGAAGACCCGAAGATA
>PYAF01001243.1:16885-27897 GCA_007407185.1 Glycine tomentella | reverse complement strand
TGAGTCTTGACAAGAAGTGGTGTGGATCAACATTAGAGGGCTTGTATCTTCAAGCCTATTCTTGATCATCAATTTCGAATATAAACAAGGTAACATCTATGTCCTAAAGAATGATTCTTGAATGGTATGTGTGTTTCCGCTTTGAAAATTTTTGTTTTTCTTCTCACATGCCTTTGGGCTTCAAGGCCCAATCTAACAGACCGGCCTCCATATCAAGCACCACTTCGGCTCAGTGGAACATCCCCAGTCCAACGGCCAAGCGAAAGCAGCCAACAAAGTCATCCTCGAAGGGTTGAAGAAAAGAATGAACGAGGCCGGCCCGAACTGGGTCGAGCAACTTTATTATGTGCTTTGGGCTTACAGAACGACGGCCCAAACAGCCACTGGTGAGACCCCATTCAGAATGACTTATGGCTGTGAAGCCATGATCCCTGTGGAGATCGGCCAATCATCATGGAGGAGGCAACATATATCTGAAGAGAACGACAATGGTGCTGCCCTATCGGCCGAGCTAGATTTGATAGAAGAAATCCGCACTGCTGCCCATCGCCGAGATCTCCATCAAAAGAGCAAGTTGGCCCAAAGATTCAACAGAAAAGTGAAACCGAGGTCCTTTGAGAAAGAAGATCTCGTGTTACGCCGAGCAGACATTGGAAACAAGAACGCCCGAGATGGGAAGTTGGCAGCAAACTGGGAAGGACCGTACCGGGTGGTCCAAAATCTTGGACAAGGAGCCTACTTGTTGGAAACTTTGAACGGCAAGCAAGTCAAACGGACTTGGAACGCGGACAAGCTGAAGAAGTATTATAGCTGAAGGTCCATGTGTTTTCCTTTAGTTGGCTTCTAGTCGGTCATAGGGATCATGGAACTCCACCATGTGTTTCCCTTTAGTCGGCTTTAAGTCCGTCATCGAAATCATGGACGCCATGTGTTTCCCTTTAGTTGGCCGTCGAGCCCGTCATTGGGATCATGGGACTAGTGATTTTCACCAGACTTTGTGAACCGGGGACATACAACCCGCGCAAGTCTATTCTGAAGATCGTACTATGTAATTTTTCATGTTTTTTGTCAATTGATTATGTGAACCGGGAACACACACCTGCACAAATCTGTAATTGATACCATGAATTATTAATAAAATCCTTAATGCAAGGAATATTTTCGTGCACGAATTATGAGCGCTTAGTCGTTGTTTTATATTAACTCGGTCCTGATCAGGCCGGCGTAACCATTTAATCCCGGGTGAATCATCAGATTTTCCGAAAGAATTACATCTACAGGTTAACGTTACGAATATATTAACAGTTGCTAAGACGGGAACATGATCCCTAAATTACATTTAATATCGACTAAGTGATTCGGATTAAATAATATACGCAGCTATATAAGCCGACGATAAAATACCGACTGATGAGTTAAAGATACTTGGCCTTTGGAGCCACAACACGGAAAGACATAAACGGCAAGTTATAAAAGCCAACGGATATTACTTAATTGTGCAAAATACTTGTTCAATAAAAGTATGTAACAGTGCAGAAAAAGAAAATACAAGATAAGACCGGCATTCCGGACCTTCAATTTCCCCGGCCGCTCGGACCTGGGGCTTCCCCGGGTGAATCTGCTGAGCTCGGCTCCTCCTCTTCACTATCAGAAAGGGTCAGCAGCTGAACATTTCCAATGTAAGATTTGAAATGCATCCCCTCAGTATTCAATGAGACGCCAGGGTTGAGGAATCGGACTTGAGCCAAAGCATTGTTGAAGGACGCTTCGGAAGACTTAGCAAGCTGGGATTGGACAAACCGAAGCTCATTATAGGCTTCATTCGCGTCCTTAACCTTCTTCTATTGAAGTCCAGCAAGTCCTTATATTTAGCATTGGCGTCAGCAGCCCGGTGCCGGTAGACAGCAACGGATTCTTTGAACTTGGTCGCATCAGCTCGGGCGGACTCAGTTTCCGCCCAAGAAGCTTCCAGTTCTGCCCGAAAGGACGCTTGTTCAGCCCGAGCAGTCCCGAGCTCGGCAGTCAGCTTAGCTACCGACTCTTGAGCTTCTTTGGTTTCCGCTCGGGATGCCTCCACTTCCTTGGCTGAAGTGGCAGCACTTTCCCGAGCAAGATCCAGCTCCTGTTGAAGCCGCCGGACCTCATTCTCCGAAGCCTCAAGGTCAACGGCCCCCTTGCAAGCTTTTTTGTTTAAAGACACTAAGCTCCCGAGCAAGGAGGCAGTCTTGTAGCAAGCCAACTCCAAAGCGCCCAACTCTTCTCTTTCGGCATCGCCGAAGGGAACCAGGTCGGAGTATCTTTTTGGTGCCTGGAGAACATGAAAAAGCTCCCGAGTCACACCTTGGTCCCAGAGAGTTCGAGGGGACAGTTGGAGGTGCTCCTCGGAAGGCCCGGGCACCGGGGCAGCATCAGCAACGACCGGGGCATCCACAACGACGTCGGCCATGGGCTCATCAGGGACGTCGGTGGGTTTCTCGGCCACAGGAGAAGGTGGAAGAGGGGCTGAAGGAAAAGATGGAAGAGGGGCTGAAGGAGCCTCAGTAATCGGCTCGGCTGGAACAGGGGACGACCTAGACCCGTCGGCCGCCTTCTGACCCTTGTCCTCGATCCGCTTTCGCTTCCTCTGACGAAGCTTCAAGGCTTCGAGATGAGCTGGTCGGGGAGCAGGGTTGGTGTTCATCTCGATCGCTGCACGACAACAAGAAAATGAAAATCAAAACCAGTATTAAGTATTGGCAATAATAATTGTCAGAAGCAATTCAAACTGACCACACTGAATATAATATGCTATGGGAGCCAAGTTGTTTGAGGCTTTGTATGCTAATATGCTAGCCGCGGAAGAAGCATCCGACTCCGACAACCGAGTCTCGTCGGTTCGATAAGCAGCGGAAGGAAGATCGTGGTGGGTGGAAGTCCAACATAAAGGAAACTTCCATAATCCCGGAAAAGACTCAGATCTAGAAAAGAATGGATGTTGGCCGGGTTCGGCAACAACTTTGAAAAATTTGTCTTTAGAACCTTTAAAAGACTTGGCAAAGAGAGAGAAAAGCCGACGATCACATTGGCGATCTTTACGACCCCGGAAAGAGGTCCACCCTTTCCGGTCGGCAGGTTCTTTGCCTGATCGGTTAGTTTGGACAGAGAAAAAATAAAAGAATAAGGAATAAGTGCAGGGAACCTCTAGTTTTTGACAGAGAATTTCGAAGGCCTGCATAGAAGTCCAGCCATTCGGATGAATCTGGAAAGGAGCAACTTGCAGGTGCTCTAATACCTGCATTTGGAAGTTGGTAAAGGGAAGACGGACTCCCAACCGAGTGATTATGTCTTTGTAAAACAAGAAGAAATCAGGGTCATTACCCTCTCGGGTAGAGCATATAGGCTCACCCGGGCGGGGAAGACAAACATGAAAACCCTCTTGATCCCCAAGGGGGAGGGATGCAAGGTCCTCGGAACTCATCGCCGAGGTGTATTGTAACACCTCATGAGCAACCCAGGGGAACCTACCTGTCAAAGCAGGGGAGAGAGTTTGGGAAGGAGACCCGGTTGTGGATTCGTCAACGGTTCTGGCGACAGATGGATCCATAGCTACTTATAACAATAAAAAAGAAACAATTAGTCAAGTACCTGGAAGGAGAACCGTCAAGGGGCTGGGTTGAGAAGAGGCCGAAGTCGGCACGGTAGATTCTTCAACAGCAGTCGGCACCCCGGTATTGAAATCCGACTGGAGTGGTGGAATAGGGATTTCTTTGGGGGGAGGTTTAGGGACCCAGATGGGGTTATGACGACAGCGGTCCAACAAGTCCTCGGCCTGCCTATTAAGATCCCTACTAGCTAAGTACATAAATTCTTCAATGCATTTCGAACAATGTTCGTATTGAACTTCAAAACCTGGCTCGGCTAAGGGGTAGGTTTCAGAATCATCTGAAGGGGCTTTACTAGAAGGGATGGAATCCTTAGGGGATGCCCTAGATTCAGCAGCCCTAGATTGGGAAGCAAGGATTGCTGATCTTTGACGTGATGAAGACCCCAGGTTAGAAGACCCTAACCTAGAAGAAGTGGGATGTTTGGGGCCTAATCTGGAAGGGACAGGAAGTTTTGGAGTGGAGGTTTTAGAATTGCCTGGACCCGAAGGGGTTCGAAGCAGGGCTTTCCTTTTTTCTTCCTCAGGAAGGGGCAAGCCATAAAGCCAGAACGCAGCATGGGGGGAACATGATTTGCGGATTTCCTCCTCTTGCTCAAGGGTGTATTTCATGATGAAGAAGAAAGAAGGTACAAAAAACTGAGGAATGTGAAGGGGCAAAAGTGCGCAGAAGAGGTTGATATTCAGGGTTTATACAGAAGAAGAAAAGATGTAAAAAATTATAATGCCAGCAAAAGAAAGAAGATAATGAACAGAAAGATACCTGGATAAGAAGAAGATGGCAAAGAGGGAAGTAATAGCGAAGAACAAACGACTCCGGAAAAATGCTGGGAGAAGCGAGAAAGCATAAATGCGATAGATGCAGAAAAGGCACAAAGAAGACGAAAATGCAGAAGATGTGAAGATTAGCGTGAAGTAAAAGTGTTTTAATGAAATTAAACAGAAAGGGCACATTAAACAAGAAGTGTAACCGCTAGGATTCAAAAATTATAGATAATAACTGCTGGTTATAGAAAAACGTGGAAGGGGCAGAAATGCCATTAGCCCAGAAAGGAAATGATTGAAACGTGCAAGAGAAGGACAAAACCTGATCAAACAGGACATGTGGCAGCTAAGGGGGAGAGGACGTTCCATTCCCCTATGATCATAGGCGTTCCATTCTTCCATGCTTGTAGCTGTCCGGGCGGCTGTGAAAAGACAAGGGCAGTTCGACGTTGAAATCGACAAGGAGTAACTGGCAAACTTGGTCAGATGATGTGCCATTTTTACAAGGGGCAGGTACGAAGTACACCTCGGTTCAAATGTTGATCATCTCGGCTTGGATATTGATCATCTCAGTTTGGACGAATGTCACCTCGGCTCGGGTATTGAGTATATCGGCTCGGATGATGATTATGTCGGTTCGGACATCGAATTAGCCCTGCTTAGGTTTTACCTAAAAAGCATAGTCGGCTTCATTGTTGATACATCCCGGCCATCCAGAATGCTAGAAGACCGGGCTGAGGGGCATCTGTTACGGATAAACAATAACTATCTTTTATTTAAAGCTCCACTTGATCTGTTATTTTCTTCTCCACGAAATAACCACCCTAAAGATAGGAGGTACAATTATTATCTTCCAGTTACCAAAATCTCCGCATATCAAGGAGAGAGGTTTCAAGTTCAACCGTTTGGCCTGAGATAATGGGCCTCAACCACCGTTATCAGCGTCCAGGTATTATCTTATAAATACTGCCTTAGTAATGGTGAAAGGTACACAATTCTGACTCTCTCTTTTCCTTTTTCACAAGCACACACCGCACCCCCAACATGTCGTGTTTACTGTGCTGTGATATTCTTCCTTAAGTTGCTTCATATTCATAAGCTTCTTAAGAGAGAGAGAGAGAGTTTGATCCAACATAAAATCATCCAACACCACTTGTTGGACATTTCTGTTCTCACTGAGGAGAACAACAATTAACATATTTTTCTTTAAAAAACTAAAATATTTGTCTCTTATGATATGGTTATTATAATGTAGTGTACCGCATATATATATATATATATATATGTAAATTATGATATTTAAAAATCTAACATATACACATATTATTTTATCTTATAATTATTATCTTATAAATTATAAGAGTGACTTTGTGGTGGAAGGAAAAAAAGAAAAGGAAGAGGTAGTGAATTTGAATTCTCTCATTAACAAAAAATTAATAAACTTACAAGTAACTTTCGCCTATAATAATAAAAATCAATTATTAGTCTTTGCCAGATTATAAAGGAAATTTCTGATTTTTTTTTCCCAAAATGTAACCGAGTGAATTAGATCCAAATAATTTTTTTTACTATACTTCTAAATAACGCATCTTGGAAACATGTTCAACTATTTCATTTTTTTTTCTTCTAAAATATATTTTTTTTGTTGTATATCTGAAATTTTTTATTCAAATATAAAGTGTTTTAATTATATCATAATAATCCTTCTATTAGTTATTTTTTGCCCAAAGAGTATTTATTTTGCTTACATAACAATTGACAATTTGACGTGTGGCATCTTTTATAACTTATCACATGTCACTAAATTAATCTGTTGGAAAATAGAGGGAGATAAATATTGTGAAGATTTACATCAATGGACCATAAACAACCATATAAAGTGAATCTGACACTATACCTTAACATAAAATCTTAAGGTTCAGGTTTATAGATTTTTCCTTCACTTATATGATATTCAACCTTTTCATTCCTATACGATATGAGACTTCACCTCATACTTGTACTCTAACAATCTCCCCCTCAACTGTGAGTCTCTTCCACATGATAGTCTCCCTCTCGAGCGGAAGCCATTTTTAATCCACGAGTATCAATGGTGGCCCATAAAACTTAAGCGTGGTTGTCCCAACTCATCTAGCTATTGTCACCAACATGCTCTAGTACCTTACATTGTCGCAACATTTACGTAACTTATTGTTTGGCCTCCATGTCCATGGATCCATCGTAGCCATCTTACTCGTTTGAGCTGATCACCAAGTCAAACCATCAACTCTAATACCAATTGTTGTGCAACCGAGGGGGTAAACACCGGGAAGATTTACATCAATGGGCCATGAACAACCATATAAGTAATCTTGATACTAAACTTTAACCCAAATCTTAAAGCTTAGATTTATGGGTTTTCTTTAACTTATGTGATGTTCAATCATCTCATTCCTACGCGATGTGTAACTTTGCCTCACATTTGTACTCCAAGACAATCAAATTAATATAATAAACTAATTAACGGAAAGATCAACTTAAACTAATAGAAACATGAGAGATTAAAGTGAAAATTTTAAAATTAAGTATATATTTTTGGAAGCTGTAGCATCTTCATATATTTTGTTTGAAAGACCGAAAGGCAGGGAATGGATCTTCTTGAACCTAGCTATAAGCTCCAAGATTAAGATATTCAAAGTTGGAAATAACATATATATAAATTTTCCATATAATTTAAAAAAAATTCCTTTTCATCATTCCTTGATTTTACATACAAGTGGTCGTGGTCTTGAATTTTATCTAACTCACAAAAGCATTCGTGCGTATGCATGCCTCGCACAAATCTTCTAACTTGCCTTTGTCGTAGCCTTCATTATTTGTCCCACTTATTGTTATTCTAGATTGCACCTTACCTTTTGAGTAATTTGTCACCATATATACACTATTCAATTTAAAAGTGTTTCTTTATATTAATTTTTAGCCTCTAGTTTTTTTTTGGCTTCTGGACATTTCATCCATTCATACTTATTTTCTCTAATTTTTTGCTTCCTATGAACTGTAAAGCATATATCTTGGCTTCATCAATGAGGACATATTTAGCTTTTGTATAAAATATATTATAATTAAATTGTGATAGCCCATTATTGATATTCGAAGAGACTTGAATTTTGAAATACATTACTATGAGAGAGTAAGGAAACCAGGACGGTAACCTTTTCTCCCCCGTTTAGTTATAAAGAACAACTCAATTCCGCAAGCCACCTTTATATATATGCCATCATATATAAATAATCAAATATATCAGGCACGACGAGATGGGATCTTCTTTTACTAAAAATAAAAAGTACGAGGAATGATATCTGCTGGTTTCCTATATGGACCATATAAATACAACTTAACATTTGATACCTGATTTTTAATGTTACAATAGTTAATTAACAGATATCACGGAACTCGTAAATCAATTTACGTGAAGTAATTATTGTTTAAAGTACTAGTCATCTTGAGTTTAAATTCTAGAATATGCTTTTGCATTCAATATTTAGAGATAAAATTTTATCTATAACTATTAATAATGATAATTATTTTATTTGATGTACATATTTCATTAGACAATTTTACCCTTGAACTACTTCTTAAATTTTAAATTTTTCTTATAATATACATTAACTTTCCACTACTTTTAATTTTTTTTATTGTCATTTTTTATTAACTGTATTTAATTTTTTAGTATTTAAAAATTTAATTATTTATAATAATCATATCGATTGTCTCTGAATTATATATGTGATCTATATAAAAAATAAATAAATAAATTAATAATTAATAGACTATAATAATGTCACTATCATGGTTTACGTATCCGGAGACACATATATCATGTCTTCATGTGCATATCTCACATTGCTGTGGATTTGATATTGATCTCATCAGTAACTCAATGGTTTAAATGAGCTAAAATTGCTTGTCCTTAAAGACAGAGAATAAGATTCTTAAGATTGAAATGTGACAGGCCAAGTTGCCTAACAATAATGAGCAATCACGGCAAGCCATGGAAATATCAGGTACTTGCCTATAGCCACGCCAAAAAATTTTATACGCGCGCTAACCTACCAACTACAGGTATAAAGGTAAAGCACTCTTTTTTGATGTAGAAAAAGAGTGTGTCATTTCGATTGAGACATCACACTAGTATTTCCATATTAAGAAGAGAAACATTTACCATGATACGTGTTATTATTTATGATTGGGTGATTACGCAAGTTCTTAATTTAATTCTTCATCTGTTTAACGGTGTAAACTCAATCACTATCAATAAACTCCAACTATATCAACATGTCATTGGTTCAAATTTGATCCCTTTAAAAAAACTTTTAGATTTGAGTCTTGTTAATGAAAAAACGTGATTAAAAAAGAATATTTCACTAAAAATTATCAACCAGATTTGTAATAAAAATTAGTCAACAAAACAGCGTAAATACTCAACACAATGTCATGGTTACCTAAAATAAGCTCCAACTATATTAACACATGCTTTAGCAACTAAAACACTTAGAATGAGCATCTATAGAAGAAATTGAGAATTAAATATTAAAAAAAGATAGCAACAGTATAATAAAAACAAGTTGGAAGGAAGTCACATAATTTTTTTAGAGTAAATTATATTGACCTTCCTTCAGGTTTAGGCTTATTACATTTGATACTCCTTCATTTCTGAATATTACTCTTAGGCAGTAGGCTATTGTGGGAGAGTGGATTAAGTCTCCCACAATGGGAAAGTCATCCAAGTCGTAGGATCTATGGGACTACCATAAGATTGCCTACACCCGTTATTCTTTGATCAATAAAGTGTAGCTTATTTAAAGATGACGAAATGAATAAGGAGATAGATACAATAACGGAAGCAACAGGGAAGAAGAGAGGTCATTTTTTTAAAAAGAAAATAATATTGTAGTGTAGTCAATCTTACAATACACTCACACTTATCTCGAGAAAAAAAGAACATCCTATAGCTTTCCCTTTGTGGGGAACTTAATCTATTGTCCCACAATAGCCAACTCTTTACTTTTAGCCCCCTTCTATAAACTTCATGAAGCTCTTTTGTTAACAAATAAAATAAAATAAAATAAATTATTTTACTTTTCTAATAAACTCAAATTGCCCTAGTCACTAGGCAAATGGAGATTAGGTTTGGAGGTGGACTCTTCTACTATTTGAAGGCCTCTCCTTTGTCCTTTTCCTTCGCTGCCATCAAGACCTAATCAAAATCTAGTTCTCCCACTCTTGTTGTTGTCCTCACCATCAGCAACGACGAAAAACCACCACCACCACTGTAACACCCTGAAATTTCAATAACTACAAATGTATGGTCAAAATATTTCTTACACAACTATTTGATGTGAGTGTTAGGTTATGTGAGATTTGATTGGTCTATATTTAAATTATTTGTGTGAAATATTAATTAGAGATAATACAAAAATGTTTGAAGAGAAATGACCATATTACCCTTCCCTTGAAACAGAAATTACAGAAATGCCCTTGAGGTGAAAATGACGATAATGCCCTTGGATATTTTTGGTTAGATATTTTAAAATAGAAGTTACAAAAATACCCTTGAGCCAAAATTACACAAATACCCTTAGATATTTTGTTGAGATATTTTATAGTAAAAATTACAATCATACCCCCTAGGATGAGTGACAAATTACCATAGTACCATTGAGGCTAAAATTACCAAGACACCCTTTGATATTTTGTGAAAGCTTGATGAAATTACAAAGTGCCCTTGGATGACAGATTACCAAAATACTTTTAGTGACAGAAAGTCTCAGAATAGAATTTCTATGAACTTTATACGGTCATAACTTTGAAATTTTATCCTGGAGAATTCAAGCATCAGAAAAATATGAAAAATGATAAATAGAATCTGTGGAATTTTCTCTTATTGTAGGATGAATAGACTTATTCAATAAGATGGTTTAGTAATTTTGATGGACAGAAGCAGAACGAACCAATCAGAATTAAGATAAAAGCAGTCTTGTATGTAAGGTCTGTGTAGCACTCTGTATAGACTGCTTGTGAGCAATTTATACTGTAATTGAAGTCAGTCTCTGGAAAACTCTAAAGTTCTATTAGTTAATATTATCCTTAGGTAGAAGAGTTCGAATTGAACTTTGTTTCTTTGGTAGAAAAATTCAAATTGAACTTTACTTCCTCTTAAGGAATGCCATGTGTGAAGTCATGTTGGAATTGAATTATTCTTCATGAAAGGTGACATATGGACACAAGGAGAACCACACAATTTTCTTCTCCTTAAGGAAATGAAAACATGATAAGTAGAAAAATATCTTAAGATTCATGAATTAAAATGATAAGATACAATCATGAAGGCTTAAGAAATACTTAGCCACTTGTAAGCCACCATTGATAAAGGAATAAGAAGCTATCATAACCTTGAAATACATGTGTACAAGTATGGCATGAAGAGAAGAAAAATCTTCTCTTATTTCTCCTTGTTGGCCACGTGAAATAGGTAGAATAATGAAGAAGATTCATGAACTTGCCAAGTGGAGGGACACTTGGAAGAAAGTCATCATGGCTTAGAAGATTTTTATAAAGGATAGAAGAT
>PYAF01001242.1:0-22745 GCA_007407185.1 Glycine tomentella | reverse complement strand
TTCATTAGCCAATTGTTTTTCTTCTAAAATACCTATGTTTCATTCATTCATTAAGTTAAGCTCTAATCATTTATACATCAATCATTCTTTAACCTAAAACCAAGTTATTTATCCAAGTGGTCAAGTTTCTAGCAATCTTTATTCTTTGAGGCATTTCATCAAACACTTAGAATACAAGTCTTAATCAAATGAAGCAAGGAATAATATTCAAACTAAGGTATCATAAACTCCCCCATACCTTGCTTTCCTTAAGCTTTTGGAAAGCTTTCCTCCTAAAAGCTTGATAAACTTCTTCCTAAAAGCTCCTAGATCTCCCGTGAGGCTTCAGAATGCTAGCGTTTTTGTTCTTTGAAAGTGGAAGGGTGATGGAGGAGGTTAGGGAAGCTTTGGGGCTGTTGGGAGGCTTGATTCCTCCATTTTCGTGCCTTGGGAGCTTTATATACATGCTCAGCACCGCCTTCACTCGCCCAGGCGACCAAAAATTGCCTGTTCGCCCATTTTCTAGAATTTTCTGTCTTAGTGAAAAATTAATTTCTCACGTTCCAGATATTATTTGGACAATCCCAACGGTAAAAAGTTATATATATGAGTTATCAAGCTTGATTTAAAATTTGACAAAGATCCAGCGGTTAACCAATCTATAATGATGATTTTACTAAAATAGGTTTTTGGGTTAAATTCAGAATCACTCCATTGCACGCAATTCAAACAATCTTCCCATAACTTGACATCTTCACTTACTCTATACAACTAGGGATGGGAACAAAAGTCTTCTTCTTTTTATACCATTTGATGCTTAAGAAAGCATTATTCCACTTATGGCTTTCTGTCACAAACTATTTCAATAGTCTATTATCTAAGAGTATTCTTTATTTTTATCATAAAAATATCTATTCAAAATATCTAAGCGTGTTTTTGTCCTTTCTAAAATATTTAAGGGCATTTATGTAAATTCCCCTTCTAAAATATCCTTCCAAAATATCCAAGGGTAGTTTTGTAATTTTCAAAATATCTAGGGGCATTTTTGTCATTTTGACCTCAAGGGCATTTTTGTCATTTCTGATTTACGGAAAGGATAATATGGTCTTTTCCCTTGAACATTTCCCCCAAATAACTCAAATACAGACTATCAATTTGTCTAAGACTTGCTTTAATATTTAACTGTAGTTCTTGAATTTTTGGGGTGTTACACCGAACGAGTCGTGGGGCCCACGATACGTGAATCCTTACATTTGTCGCCCGATCCATCACAAAAATCAATTCATTCATCAGACTCTTACTTTGTTCAGCGAGAGAAATAAAACAGTCAGAACGTAACGAGATAAAAAAACGTAAAAAAGAGGTGCAACACGAGGACTTCCAAGGAGGTCACCCATCCTAGTACTACTCTCGCCCAAACAAGCTTAACTGCGGAGTTCTGATGGGATCCGGTGCATTAGTGCTGGTATTGTAACACCCTCATATTGCAACAATATAATTGTGCATGAAATTTTGCTGTGGATGTTACATTTAATTTATGCGTATTAATTAGGAATTTTTTAGAATAATATAAAGAGAAATGACTATATTACCCTTCCTTAAATAAAAAATTACAAAACTGCCCTAAAGGTCAAAATGACAAAAATACCCTTGGCTATTTTGAAAATTACAAAAATACCCTTCAACCCTGAAAAGGTCAGATAGCCTCAGGAATTCTATAAGAACCTGATGAAAATACAATATGTTCTTAGATAAAGAATTATTAGCATAGTTGGTGAAAAGAAACCATAAACTAGAATTTTTAGAATTTTAGAAAGTAATTGAAAAAGAAACTTAATTCAGCCTAACTCAAAGCATCAGAGAAACACCGGAAAAGGATAAATGAAATCTATGAAATTTTCTCTTAATTATAGGAGGAATAGACTTCATTAATAAGCTAGTCTAGTAATTTTACTAATCAAAGGAAAATGGACCAATAAGAATTAAGATAAAGCCATTTGATAAGAAAAGCTTAAATAACATCCTAAATATGCTACTAAGACTTAAGTTAGTCTCTAAATAATTTTAGAATTTTATTCCTATGAAGACATTTGGAATTAGGTTTTCATAAATAATAGAAACAATTTTATTTAACCTAAAGATACATGATAAGTAAAACAAAGTACAAAATCTTCTTAAATTAAGCTATTACATGTAATGGAGAAAAAAATTTGTTAAGCTTGTTCTCTAAATCAAGCCTTGGCCGTATGGTACCAAGATGAATGGAGAAAGTTTTAGAAAATTCAAGAATGGACACATGGATGGTTAAAAAGCTCGGAACATTGCCATTGGTCCATTTGGAAAGTAAGTCATCATACCTTTAAGATATTTCATGGCTAAATACAAAAACTTACTAAAAGCTAAGCATCCTACGTAGGGAAAGGAAAATAAAAAGAATGGCACCATAAAGCTTGAATCCAACGTGCAAAATGAGAGGAGAAGAGAATGAAGTAGAATTTTCTTGAACTAGACACATGTAGGGTAGGAAATGAATAGCCAATAAAATTAAAGCAAATGGAAAGTAAGCCATGATGTCACTAGAGATATTTTTAGCAAAGGCATCTTAGAATATTTGCAACAACTTTATATAAAATGATGGTGGGGACCATGGACTAAGCTTGGCAAAAAGAAGTGAACGTGCAAACCACTCCTTGTATCCTACATCCTTTTCACCTTGTCCTTTTCAAAAACTTAAAGCAAAACAAAAGTCACCAACCCAAAATCCCACGTGAAGAATCAAGGAAGAAAGCTGTCCAAAGTTCTAAAAGAAAGCAAGGTATGGGGAAGCTTTATGATAAATATAGTTTAGACATTAATTATGGCAAGATTCTCATTTGTTTTCATAAAGAATTAAGACTTGCCTACTAGGTGTTTGATGAAATGCCTCAAAGAAATAAAGTTTGTTTAATGAATGATTATTTGAAGAAGTAATTTGAATTTAGTTTAATGAATGATTGGTAGGATGAATAATTTGAATCTAGCTTAATGGGTGATTTTTTAAGTGACTTGAATCTTTGTATATAATGATTATATTTAAGAAAATGATTGATTTGAATGGGAATTATATAAAGGAATATTTTCACTAAAGTTTAAGTGTTTGTTTATTGTTCTATAAATCCTTGAGCATGTCTACCAAATTTTATGCTAAAACTAGGTTTAAAGCATGTCTAATATATTGAACTTTATATATTGAACTTTATTAGAAATGATATTGAAAATTCAAGGTTTAAGCGTATGAGAATTTGAGATATAAAAGAGTAAATATGAGATTTAAGAGTGAACATGAGATAAAAAGAAATTCATTCATTCATATTTCATATGCATATGCCTGGCGGGGGCTAGTCTGTGTTATTTACCTCAAGATGAGGTATGTCAGATAGCTAGAATTGAGGTGAGCGTTTAGACAAAAGGTGTCTAAGCTGGGGGGGTAGTGGCAGTGGGGAGATCACCTACCCATGATCACATGTAGTGTGGGTGTGAGTCCTTTTGCAACACTGACCTACCCTGACTGATCGATCCAATTCAGAGAGAGAGAGAGAGTAAGCTATCTTGACTATGGTACCATGAGAAGAGAATTTTGAGATGAGAACTTGAGAAAAACATGCATCATCTAAAAAAAGAATCATTCATCTTCCATGCATTTCATGAATGATATTATGGTTGTTTATGAATATGCTCTTTTATTTAAACTGATATTATGGCTGTTTATGAATATGCTCTTTTAGTTAAAACTATGTTTATCATAAACTTACCCTATTTTTGTGTCTGTGGTTGAGACCTGCGATGACCTCGATTTATTTGAGTGAGCAGAGGAACAGTAAAACGTGAGCAGTGGATGTTGTGAAGATGATGTGATGAAGATATTTTAATGGCTTGTATTTGACGCATAATTTGTATTCGACTTTGGACTAATCTTTTGGCTTGTATTTTGGACTGTATTATGATGGACTGTAATATATTAAACTGCATGTTGGACTATATGCTTCTATGAACTCAAGAACGTTTTATGATTAGATAACTTGTTTATAACAATACTTTTCGAGAAAAATTTAATTTAGGAAAGAGAAAAACAAAATATTTCGAAAAAATATAAATAAGAAGCAAGATAAAAATGAGTCGTTACAGGTATGATCGCACCTGACAACTACCGCATAATCAATCACTATATTCCTTCCGCACAAATCGACTTTCTACGTTGAACGAGCTGTGGGGCGCACGATACGTGAACCCTTACATTTGTTGCCCGATCCATCACAAAAATCAATTCATTCATCAAACTCTTACTTCGTTCAGCTAGAGAAATAAAACAGTCATAATGTAACGAGAGAAAAAAACGTAAAAAAGAGGTGTAACACGAGGACTTCCCAGGAGGTCACCCATGCTAGTACTACTCTCGCCCAAGCACGCTTAACTGCGGAGCTCTGATGGGATCCGGTGCATTAGTGCTGGTATGATCGCACCTGACAACTATCACACAATCAATCACTATAATCCTTCCGCACAAACCTACTTTCCACGTCGAACGAGTCGTGGGGCCCACGATACGTGATCCCTTACATTTGTCGCCCGATCCATCACAAAAATCAATTCATTCACCAGACTCTTAAAGAAATAAAACAGTCAGAATGTAACGAGAGAAAAAAACGTAAAAGAGAGGAGCAACACGAGGACTTCCCAGGAGGTCACCCATCCTAGTACTACTCTCGCCAAAGCACGCTTAACCGCGGAGTTCTGATGGGATCCGGTGCATTAGTGCTGGTATGATCGCACCTGACAATTACTGCACAATGAATCATTATATTACTTATGCTCAAATCGACTTTCGATGCCGAACGAGTTGTGGGGCCCATGATATGTGAACCCTTACATTTGTCTCCCGATCCATCACAAAAATCAATTCATTCATCAGACTCTAACTTCGTTCAGCGAGAGAAATAAAACAGTCAGAACGTAAGGAGAGAAAAAAAATGTAAAAAAGAGGTGCAACACGAGGACTTCCCAGGAGGTCACCCATCCTAGTACTACTCTCGCCCAAGCATGCTTAACTGCAGAGTTTTGATGGGATCTGGTTCATTAGTGCTGGTACTATCGCACCTGACAACTACCGCATAATCAATCACTATATTCCTTCCGCACAAACCGACTTTCAATGTCGAACGAGCCGTGGGGCGCACGATACGTGAACCCTTACATTTGTCGCCCGATCCATCACAAAAATCAATTCATTCATGAGGCTCTTACTTCGTTCAGTGAGAGAAATAAAACAGTCAGAGAGTTTGCCTACTGAGAAATTTTATTTCTCACTAGATTTGTTTCATTTTTTTTAGATGGCAACAGTGGTGAATTTGCTTGATGACCTGGGTCGGTGATGGTGTAGAAATGAAGATATGAAGTAGACTTTTGTTTGGAAAAGCTTGTACTTGTTTAATATTGACTTTTGTATCAAGGACTATGGCTACTTGTAATACATGTATCAGTTTGATAACTTCTATAATATATACGTTTTAGAATTTATACTAGTGCACGTTTAGTAAAAATGATTATTAACGTTTTAGAATATCTAAGATAATTTTAGGTCGTTACACTTTTCAAATTTGAGTTTGGGCAAAGCAATTACTAAATCCTTTTTAATTAGCTTGTTCATATGATGCATGTTAATGTGACTAGCCTTTCTATGCCACAACCAAGATTCATCAATCTTGCTTATTAGACATGAACTGTTGTGAAAGAATGCATGATCAATTGAAAGTAAATAAATGTTACCTTTCCTTTTACCTATGTGAATCACTTCACCACTTTGTCCATCACAAATCGTGCAGCAATTCTCATTGAATGAGACTTTAAATCCTTTATCACAGAGTTGACGTATGCTTAAGATATTATGCTTCAATCCTTCTACATAAAGAACATTTTTGATTTTGGTTTTGAAGCTATCTCCAATGTTGCCTTCTCCAATGATCTTTCCTTTGTTATTATCTCCATAAGTGACAAATCCTCCATCTTTAAGAGTTAGATTTGTAAGCATAGACTTGTCACCCATCATATGTCTAGAGCATCCACTATCATAATGAGGATCTAGCTCTTAGGCATACCTGCAAAAATCAAATCAATTTATAAAGGAAGGTACCCAATTAGCATAGCATTTGTAAGATGTATGTCCTTTTTCCATACAATAGTTGCATGTTACATATTTTGATTATTTTCTCAAGAAAGCATTTTGATTGATCTTTGAGTTTTTGAACTTCTTTTGATTTTTCTGTTTTGGAGGCACAAATATAGTTTTTCCAAAAGATTTTGAGCCTTGTTTGTACCCCAAACCAGAAGTATCTCCAGCATACTTTTGCTCACTTAACATTTCAGCCAAGTTGCATTTTCCTTTGTAAAATTTTCTCAAAAGATCAATTAAATCACTATTTTTAGATAGGAGTAACATGTATTTTTCTCCTTGACTTCTTTTGTAATCATCAAAATCTTTTTACAGCAAATTGTATTTGTCAACATTAGTAGAAGAAGAAGCACATACATATCCATTCATTTTGTAACTTGAAACAAGTTTTTCATTTTCTTCTTTCAAGTTGCAAATTTCAGTTTGCAATTCAATAATTTTTGCAACATGCCATGTAAGATTTCCTTTGAGCTTGTTATTGGATTTTGAAAGCTTTTGGGCTTCTTCATGCATTTCTTGGAAAGCATTAATAGCTTGTTCAAGTTCAGAATTTACCTCATCTCTATCAATTGATAGATCATCATCTTCTTCATTGATTGTGGAGGTGAGACACATGTTTGCTTCTTCATTTTCAGTTGAAGATTCTGATGTTGTCGACTCATTATCTTCCCAAGCTATGTAGGCTCTTTTGGATTTTGCTTCCTTCCTCACCTTGTTATCACTTTGTTGCTTTTTCAAAAAGATTGACATTCTGATTTGATGTGGCCAGGTTTTCCACATTCAAAGCAAGTAAAATTGTTGTCAATCCTTTTGTTTTTGTTGTTGTTGTTCTTGTTCTTTGTGAACTTTTTGTTCTTGTTTTTCTTCAAGAACTTGCAGAAATTCTTGACAACCAAGTTCATGTTGTCCTCTTCATCCTCTTCGCTTGAATCTTCCACTTTTTCTAACATTGATGATACAGCTTTTAATGCAATACTTTTATTTTTCTTTTCTGCATTTTCAGCACAAGTTAGTTGAGACATTTCAAGCTCATATTCAAGTAACTTACCAAATAATGCAGCCATGGACATCTTGGATAGATCTTTTGATTCCTTGATTGCTGTCACCTTTGGTTGCCAAGGTCTTGTGAGACACTTCAAGATCTTGATGTTTAATTCTTCAGCATCAAAGATCTTCCCAAGACCCAAAAGATGATTGACTATATGAGTGAATCTTGTTTGTAGCTGAGAAATGCTTTCTGTGGTGTTCATCTTGAACATCTCATACTCATGGATCAAGGCATGCTTTCTTGATCTTCTAACTTCTTCAGTTCCTTTATGAGTTATTTCTAGCATCTCCCACATTTCTTTTGCACTTGTACATCTCACTGTTCTAAAAAATTCATCAGAAGAAAGTGCAGAAGTAATCATATTTTTAGCTTTAAAATCATATTGAACAACTTTTTGTTCAGCATCTGTCATCTCATCCCATTCTTTAGGAATCATTTCATTGCCAACAGTTTTCTTAGGAATAAAAGGTCCATTTTCTATAACATTCCCAAGCACCTAGGTCATTTGATTGAATAAAGATTTTCATTCTATTTTTCCAAAAACTGAAGTGCTCTTCTTCAAAACATTGGAGGACGATTGAGAGAAGCACCTTCTTTGAAGGTAATGTGTGAGGTATTCCTTTTTTTTTGAAGAAAAAATAGTGATCTTGAATAACTCTCAAGAACCACCTCTTGATGCCAATTGAAAATAATATGAATACTCACAATAACCAAGATGGGGGTGAATTGGTTAAAACCTTGGTATTTTAAAATTAGTTACAAATCAGAGTTCAGGATCTTTATCACTTTCAAAACCAAGAAATCTTTTTACTCAATCAAATAACTCAACCCCAAGAAATCAATGGATATGAATCAAAGAATCAATGACTAATGAGCAAGATGAGTAATAGAGAAATAGAATCAAAGACACAAGCAATTTATACTGGTTCACTTCACAATTGAAGCTACATCCAGTTTCTTCTAATCAACACTAGATTAGAGTTCCACTATTATAAATTTTTGTTCTTACAGGCTTTTACAAAACCCTCCCTTTATCAACACTAGATAAAGAATAGAAATCTAAAACCCTATTAGACTTCAAAGGAGCAAGAACCAGAGAACACTACTTTGTTCTTTAGCTAGAGAACCCTTCTCTAGAACCAAGCTAGAAGAACCCACTTTACAATAGTCAAATACAACAGAAATTCAAAAACGAATTTACAAACAAAGATTAAGGAGAGAGACAAAGATTAAGGAGAGAGACAACCTGATAATCCATTGAATGTAATGAATATGAATTACCAAGTCAGGTTGAATAGCAAACAAAATCAGACCATGCTTTTCCTTAACCTTGAAAAGTTTCTTGCTCAAGAATCATTCAAAGACCCATTGATGTTTTGAATGAAGCAAGAAGTAAAAACACTAAGAAAATCACTTTGAAAGGCTTAGAAGGCTTGTGTATACTCAGAAATACGAAGTGGTCAAGTTCTCTAACAAGCCAAGCCTTCAATCTTATTTATAACAGAATTTGTAACTAACAGTAATCGATTAAACGCGCCTGATATGCTGTTAGCATATATTATTTTTTAGGGTTAATTGATTAACGATTTGTTCAATAATTAGTAATATAGGTTAGAATTAGGTAAGTTTATTTATTTAATTGTATATTACCTCAATTATTATTATTTTTGTTATCTAGGAGTCAAAAAGAGAGGAAAAGAAGCAAAAAAGAGTGACCTGAGCTTTCGACCAACCCGTGCCATCAGCGTGAGTCACCACGCGAGTAGCGCTAGACTTCAGGACCAACCCTTCATCTCGAACACCCCACGCGAGTAGTGCCACACTCTGCGCTAGTAGCGCCAGAAAGTCTGAAAAGAACCTCCAGTTCAAAAATACCACGCGATCCGTGCGACACTTCACGCTATCAGCGCCAGGGTGTCTGAAAGAACTCTTCAGTTCGAACATCTTACGCGATCAGCGTGAGACTCCGCGCTAGTAGCGCCACGGTTATGCTGTCACCTGATTTAAATGATTTGGCACTGAATTAGCTTTGGAAAAAGGGGTTTGTTACCCTAATTAAATATAACAACGTGGGAGAGAAGTAAGCAGGCACTTTTGCACAGAAAAATACATAGAAATGCAGAAAGGAAGACAGAGAGAAGATTGGATTCATTGCTAGAAGATCAAAGAACAATGGCTCAACTTGTAATTCTTATATTTTTCCTTGTAATTCTTCTTTAGAGACATGTTAGTTATGAGATTAAGGTTAGTTCTGAACATGTTTGGCTAATTCTCTTATTGTGGTTAGAGCCAGAACCAATGTGAACTCCTCTCAACTTGGTTAGTATTAATATGAAATTATGATAATTGTTTTATTTTACTTTGTTCTTCATTGGATTATTCTCTATTAGACTTGGCCATTCTAGTAAATTTCTAAGGGTTAGAGTTTGCAATAGGGATGTTGGAACTCTGATTTCTGAAAGGAGTAAAATAACAATTTTTACATTTCCTAGGGATAAGGATGTATGATTGCAGAATTTATATGATGTATTCTCTTAATGCTTAGCTTGATAGGGAATTACTAAGGAATTAGGATTTCTAATTGGGTTAAAGGGTTAAATTACTAAGGGATTAGGATTTAACTAATTATGCAAAATACATCCTCTGAACAATTAGAAGTAATTAAATTTAATAACCAATTCAAGTAAAGAAGGTAGGGAACAAAGGGGAATGTGCTCTGACCACAACTATTTCTCATCACTGCGTAATAATTAATTAAACTTGTTTTTGAATTCTCGCCAATTTTCTGTTATTTATTTAATTTTCGTAATTTCTAAAATACAACCATATTCTCTTCAAACTTATTATTTGTCTTCCAATTTCTAAGATAATAAGTTGCGATAAGATTTGCATTCAATCCCTGTGGAGACGATACTTTACTTACTCACTTTATTACTTGAGATGAACGGTGCACTTGCCGTTTCACAACAAGTTTTTGGCGCCGTTGCCAGGGATTGAAATAACCAATTTTATAGTAACTATAATCTTGAGATTGGAATTTCTTTTGTTACTAAATTGCTTTTCTTAGTTTATGTGAGGTATAGTGAATTCTGATCATCTACATTACGATCCAGAAATAGAAAGGACTGCTAGGTGGAACATTGTAAGGACCCTCAATGGGGCGCAGAAGATGCCAAGATTCCAGGCAGATAGCGCCAGGATCCTTAGAAGAAAACCCTGTTCAGGGTGTGGCGCTGATGGCGCCAGACCACTGGAAAGTGGCGCCCAAAGCGCCATGGCCACGCCAGGAGCGCCAGGTCCTCTGGAATTTGGCGCCAAGGGCGCCAGGCCGGCGCTGGGAGCGCCATGATCTCTGGAAACTCACGCTTGGGGCGCCATGTTTCCCAGCCGGTGCTGATGGTGCCAGATGTGGCGCTGGGGGCGCCACAGGTTCTGGAAGTTGGCGCTAGAGGAGCAAGAGTGGGAGCGCCAGACCTCGGGCAGGCTGAGTATAAAAAGGGTCAAAACGCGAAATTGAAGAGGAAAAAGCTATTCATCTTCTTCCTTACGCCTAAACCTCCATTGATGCTTGCCCAAGCTTCCTAGGACCTTATACCTTGTCCTAAACACCTCCCTATGACCTATAAACTTGAGGGAATCACCTAGAAAGCTTGAATCCTTCATCCTTTCTCTTAAAAACCCCTTGTGAGTGAGAATTCCTTTCTGAAGGAAAAGCTCTAAAACTTAAGTCTGGCTGAGACCCAAGGCTTGGAACGAACAACAGAGCTCGAGGAAGTTGTCCTGCAGCCTTTTTGGTCGCCACTGAGGTAAGAAACTCGAGTTTCCTCGGTTATTTTAGGATTTGAGGTTTTCTGTGAATAGTGACCCATATGAGCTGGGGCTAGAATTAGCCCAGGGTCCTGTAGAGAAACTTGCTTAGAATGGTTTAGTGATGAAGGATTAGCTTTCAAAATTTGAATTGGTTAACTTTGAATCTTGGCTCTGTGTATGCATGTGTGACTTGTGTGATAGTCACTTGTGATGGTTATCTGACATGCTAGAGCCTTGATTATGTTTGTATTGAGCCTGGGAGGCTAGTTGAACGGTGCCTTGATTAAGGTTTAGACCGTTCCAGTGATAATTGAGTTATGAGGCTGATGAGAGCTTATGCTCAGATATGCATTCTGCATTGAGTCTGTGATGACTCAGATGCTTTGTGTGCAGCCCTGATGGACCTTGACTTGATTGAACCCTAGGATAGGGGAATTCTGATATGATATGTTTCTGTACTTGGATTCCTGTGGATTGGTATTGATATGTATATATGCCTTGATTAGGGCTTGACACTGAGAGTGTCGGTAGCGGGAGCCACAGAGCAGGGAAGAACTGCAGAGCGAGGCTTTGCCAGATAAGTTCTGTGTCCTTAGGGAATGATTTCCCACATGGTTTGCCACACCACACTCCGGGGGAGTGGTGGTCATTTCATGATGCATGCATTGGTAATTACATCTTCATAATGATATGTGTGTGCATCTGTGCTTGTGATTCGGTGCTTTGATTGTGATAGATCTATTGGCCAATAGATAGATATGGACCTCCCTAGGAGATGATGGTTTCCTCCTAGTATGGTTGGCTCATGGTTGAGGTAGCTCCCAGGGAATTGGTTCCCACAAACCATGGGGATAGAAGTTGAGGTAGCTCCTTCTATTCTCGGAGGTACCATATATGTGCATCCATGCGAAGGGTTAGCACCCAATGGGATGGCACATGTGTGAGTTTCCGGTCTCACACTGATTTAGGCGTTGAGGTAGCTCCGCCATGTTTGGATGTTTAATATATTGTTATGAGGGCTTGAGGGCCAGGCCAGTGGGCCATTTGCTTGTGATTGCCTGATGTATGTGTTATGGAAAATGGGCCTGGGTGGAGGAGATTCCTCCAAGGACCCTGAGCTTACTGAGATGTGTATCTCACCCCGTTTGGGGATTTATCTTTATAGGTGACTCTTCTGGAAGAGGAGAGCAGTCTCAGGGCAGGAGGCCCCAGTAGAGACTTGGGCTGCTTGACTGGGGAGTAGCAGGGAGAGCTGAAGGCTCAGTTTTGTTTTGATTATGCTTTGTACCCTTGAGAATGGATGGCGTGTGTGTACACCTGAGTTGTTTAGTTTTGTATACCCTCGGTGAGGGCAGTTATTCTTTTGTATCACCACGGTGTGGTGTGAGACTGTTGTATATATGTATATACAGAACTGATGTTGTTATGATATATAATGTTCCTCTTGAGTATGCGTGTAATGTTTCTGTTTATCTGCCTATGTTTAAGTATGAGAAACTGGATCAGCAGGGGTGTGAAAATCTGTCTTGTGTGTATGTTTTATGTGATGTGCTTTTATTCCATACATAATGAATCAAGAAAAGCAATTTTGTGCTTCTGCTGAGTTTTATATTATGTTTTTAAGCGCTAATCTGATATGATTAATGATAACGCACCGGAGGCCTACGAGGTGTTGCAAACAGGAGACTAGCCAGACAAAGAAGAAGAGAAGCAGAAAATTCTGATTTTGATTCAATCCCTTAATTAGAATTAGAAATGACTGACAGAGCAAATAATCAGCAAGACCGGAAGATAAACGGATGGAGGATATTTTGGCTCCATTGTTCACTAGACCAAACTCCAGTATTGTCAGACCACCTATTGAAGCAAATCATTTTGACATTCATCCTTCATTGATTACATTGGTGGAACACAGTCAGTTTGGTGGGGAAGATGACGAAGACCCCATGATTTTATTGACAGATTTATGAGAATCTGTGATACCATTAGACATCAAGGGGTGTCAGATGATGCTATCAGATTGAGGTTATTTCCTTTTGCTGTTAAAGGGAAAGCACTCAGATGGTTAGATAGACAGACCTCAAATAGCATAACCACTTGGGACGAATTGCTAAATTTTTCTCCCAATATTTTTTCATGGAGAAGTACAATCAGTTGGTGAATGAGATCACCAATTTTACTCAAAATGAGAGAGAGACATTATGTGTTGCGTGGAATAGATTTTAGGAGCTGATTCGGAGGTGTCCACAATATGATATGCCTTTTGGGAAAAAGGTACATATTTTCTTTAATGGAATGACATCTGAATCATGCCTTATTGTTAATGTTGCAGCTGGTGGTTCCATAAGATCAAAGACTGCAGCTCAGACTTATGAGTTAATTGATTCTCTAGCCCGTGATGAAAATGAAAGCATTACAGTTCAGCCCAAGAGAGAATTTCTTCAATTGGGGAGTAATTATGCAATGTTAGCTGAATAGAAAATATTGGCTCAATAATTAGCCAAATTAAATGCAAAGATTGATAAACTCCAAGTCTCTGCAGCTCAAGTTTCATCCAGCAGAATGCAACCTGTTATCTATGAGTATTGCCAAGGCGAGCATGAGTCTAATGAGTGTCCTACACTTATAGGAGCTGATCCAGTTCAAGTGAATAGCCTTTGGTATGATCAAAGACCCCAGCAGAATATATTATGGAGAATCCAGGGTGGTGGCTTAGACTACAAATCTAATAATTACTTACATCCTCCACCCATTCCACCTAAGGAGCCATCAGAGCTGGAGAAAGCGATGTTACAATTGTCTAAGACCACCAATGAGCACATCCAGGCCACCAATGCCTTCATTAATGAGACCAGAGCTCATCATAAAAATCAAGATGCATCCATTAGAAATCTTGAAAATCAAATTGGTCAATTGGCAAAGCAACTAGCTGAAAGGTCTTAAGGACAGTTCCCTAGTGACACTGTTGTGAACCCAAGGGAGCATGCAAAGGCAATTACTGCTAGGAGTGGAAAGGTAAGCACTACCCTAGAGAAGCCTAAGGTAAGCCAAAGATCTGTTGAAGAGGAAACTACCACAGTTGCTGCGGAATGTGAGGTAGAAGTACCTACAAACAAGCAAGAAAAGCAAGAGAAAAATTCTGCACTTTCAAAGAAGCCAATGGATTTCTCCCGCTTTGAGAAGCCTCCTTATCCAGTGAAGCTCAAGCAACATGCTTAAAAGCAACAATTTGCCAGGTTTTTAGACATGTTTAAAAAATTGCATATTAATATTCCATTTGCTGAAGCTTTAGCTAACATGCCTAATTATGAAAAATTTACGAAATAATTGTTGTCTAGAAAGCACAAGTTGCAGGAATGTGAGACTATTGCACTTACTGAGGAGTGCAGTACTATTATACAGAGGAAGCTTCCACCAAAGCTCAAGGACCCAGGCAGCTTAAATATCCTAATCGCAATAGGAAACATTAATGTAGGGAGAGCACTATGTGACCTTGGGGCAAGCATAAACTTGATGCCTTTATCAGTTTGCAAGTCCTTAGGAATTTCTGAATTAAAGCCCACCGAAGTCTCTCTCCAACTTGCAGATCGTTCATTGAGGAGGCCTACAGGAGTCATTGAGGATGTTTTGGTGAAAGTAGATAAGTTTATTTTTCCCGCAGATTTTATAGTTTTAGATATGGATGGTGAAAATGAAATACCACTTCTCTTCGGTAGATCATTTTTAGCCACTGCTAGAGCTTTAGTTGATGTTGAGAAAGGGATATTAGAACTTAGGATGGATGATGAGTTTATTACTTTTAATGTTTTTGATGCTATGAAAAATCCATCTGATGAGCATGATTGTTTTAGGCTAGATGTTTTGGATACTGTGATTCATGCAGGTCAAACAGAGGAACGAGAAATTGAAGAAGAGCTGGAAATTTGAAGCCAAGAGACCATACAAGAAGAGCTTGAGGTAGTCATGGAGGTGCTTGAGAAGAAAGAAGATGACATTTCAATTGGAGCACCAAAAGTTGAGCTGAAAGAATTACCGGAGACTTTGAAGTATGTGTTTCTAGGTGATGAAGAAACATACCCAGTCATTATCAATAGAGGGCTGGATGTTTATGAGGAAGAACAGTTGCTGGTACTCAAGGAGCACAAAACTGCCATAGGTTGGTCCATCTCCGATTTGAAAGGTATTAATCCCTCTTTTTGCACTCATAAAATTCTTATGGAAGATGATATAAAGCAAGTGAGGCAACCATAGAGGAGACTTAATCCTACTATGAAAGAGGTGGTTAGAAAAGAAGTAGTGAAGTTGTTAGATGCAGGAATGATTTACCCAATTTCAAACACCGCATGGGTGAGTCCAGTCCAAACTGTTCCTAAGAATGGTGGGATGACAGTCATACAAAATGACAACAATGATTTAATTTCCACAAGGACTATCACTGGATGGAGGATGTGTGTGGATTATAGAAGGCTCAATGATGCAACTAGAAAAGACCACTTTCCATTTCCTTTCATGGACCAAATGTTAGAGAGATTAGCAGGTCATGATTACTATTGTTTCTTAGATGGATACTCTAGGTACAATCAAATTCCAGTAGCACCGGAAGACCAAGAGAAGACAACTTTCACATGTCCATTTGGAGTGTTTGCTTACAGAAGAATGTCCTTTGGCCTATGCAATGCGCCTGCGACATTTCAAAGGTGCATGCTTTCTATTTTTTCTGACATGGTAGAAAAAGGTTTAGAAGTATTTATGGATGATTTTTCTGCTTTTGGTTCTTGTTTTGATTCATGTTTAGCTAATCTAGCTAAGGTTTTAAAAAGATGTCAAGAGAGAAATTTAGTTTTAAATTGGGAAAAGTGTCATTTCATGGTCCGTGATGGAATTGTTTTAGGCCATAAAATTTATGAAAAGGGGATAGAGGTGGATAGAGCTAAATTGTTATTAATTGAAAAATTACCTCTTCCTATTAATGTTAATGGTGTGGGAAGTTTCTTAGGTCATGCAAGATTCTACAGGAGGTTCATCAAGGACTTATCCAAGATTGCAAAACCTCTTGGTCAGTTGCTTGAAAAGGGAGTAGAATTTCCTTTTGATGAAGCTTGTGTCGATGCATTTAATATATTGAAAACTAAGCTTACTACTGCACCTGTTTTAATGGCCCTGGATTGGAATTTACCATTTGAACTTATGTGTGATGCTAGTGCTTATGCAATTGGTGCTGTTTTAGGAGAAAGAAAAGATAAGCGTCTATATGTTATATAATATGCTAGTAAAATTTTAAACGAGGCACAAGTTAATTATGCCACCACTGAAAAAGAGATGCTAGCTGTAGTGTATGCTTTAGACAAATTTAGGTCCTATTTGTTTGGTTATAAGGTTATTGTTTACACTGACCATGCCTCTCTTAAATTTTTGATGACTAAGCAAGACGCAAAGCCCCGCTTGTTGCGTTGGATGCTTTTGTTTTAGGAGTTTGACTTGGAAATCAAAGATAAAGCCAGGGTGGAAACAAAGTAGCCGATCACTTGTGAAGGGTTAAAGAAAGGAAGTTGCAAGATGGGCCAGAAGTGGAAATCAATGAATCTTTTCTTGATGAGGGAGTGATGGCAATCCAAGTTAGCCCATGGTTTGCAGAGATGGACAACTACAAAGCTGTAGGTGTAATGCTTGAAGATCTGAATTGGCAACAGAAAAAGAAGTTTCTCCATGATACAAAGAGGTATTTATGGGATAACCATTTCCTTTATTTTCAATGTACTAATGGGGTGATTCGTAGATGTGTGACGGAGTCAGAGGCACCTAAAATCCTTTGGCATTGCCACGCTTTTGATTACGGAGGACACTTTGGAGGAAATAGGACAACACAAAAAGTCTTGCAGTGCGGATATTATTGGCCAACACTCTTCAAAGATGCCAGGGAATTTGTAGAAAAATGTGATAATTGTCAGAGGACAGGTAATATTTCTCGCAAAGATGAAATGCCACTGAATAACATCTAGAAAGTTGAGCTGTTCAATGTATGGGGAATTGATTTTATGGGACCTTTCCCTAAATCATATTCTAATCAATATATCTTGGTTGCTGTGGATTATGTGTCTAAATGGATAGAGGCTGTAGCTTTACCTAACAATGATGCAAAGGTAGTGGTATCATTCTTGTGGAAGAATATCTTCACCCGCTTTGGAGTACTGAGGGCTATTATCAGTGATGGGGGAACCCACTTTTGCAATAAATAGTTTGCGAGCTTGCTTGCCAAGTATGGAGTCAATCATAGAGTTGCCACACCGTATCATCCTCAAACAAGTGGACAAGTAGTAATTTCTAACCGAGAGCTAAAGAGGATTTTAGAAAAGACAGTGGGGAATTCTAGGAAGGATTGGGCCAAGAAGCTTGATGACACACTGTGGGCATATCGGACTACATTCAAAACACCTATAGGTATGTCACCATTCCAACATGGTAAGTCTTGTCATCTCGCTATTGAGTTGGAACATAAGGCTATTTGGGCTACTAAGTTTTTAATCTTTGAACTTGCTAAAGCTAATGATAAAAGACTGTTGCAATTAAATGAGCTTGATGAGTTCAAGTTAGCTGCATATGAGAATGCTAGGATCTATAAGGAGAAGACCAAGAAGTGGCATGATAATAAGATTCGTCCAAAAGAATTTGAATCGGGACAACAGGTATTGCTTTATAATTCTCGCCTGAAGCTGTTTCTAGGCAAGTTAAAATCCCGTTGTTCTGGTCCATTTTTAGTGCGAAAGGTTTATCCTTATGGAACAGTGGAAATATCTCCTTTAGATAATGATAGGTCTTTTAAAGTTAATGGATACAGATTGAAACCTTATTTTGGAGGGCAAGTGGATAGGAATGTGGTTTCTATTCCATTGAATTCACTTGAGGATTGAAAGTTGGTACGTCAAGCTCGTGACGTTAAACAAGCGCTACTTAGAAGACAATCCAAGAATTTTTATTTGTTGTTTTAAATTCATGTAGGTTTTGATTTAATTAAATGGTTTAATAATTAGTTCTTCTCATTTGTGTTGAATTATGTTATATGTTTTCAGTTAGTTGGTTAGTTGAATTTCTTATTTCATTGTCAACCCTTATTTTTATTTTATTTTTAGTTCTTTTATGGTAGGTTATTACTTTATAGGTTTAGTTAACTTAGGATATAAAATGGTAAAAAGCATTGGAATATGTTGTTTAGCATTCGAATGTCCCACGCTAACCGAGTGGAGGTCCACGTTGATAGCGCTAGGAGCTTTAAAAATAACCAAAGCATTCGAATCCCCAACGCTGATCGCGTGGCCCTGGCGCTACTAGCACCAGAAGTTTGAATCCAAGGACCATAATTACCATTCTGGCGCTAACCGCGTGGCTACTGGCGCTATTAGCGCCACATGTTCGAAGCCAGGTGACCTTAATTGTTATTCCACGCTGATCGCGTGGCTTCTACCGCAAGTAGCGCGACTGGCTCGAGCATAGGTGTCCATCTAAGTCCTTTCACGCTATTAGCGTGAATCATGGCGCGAGTAGCACGAGATGTTCGAGAGGACATGCCTGTATTCACAATCGACGCGATTAGTGCCGGGATTGGCACGATTCGCGTGAAGGCATCGCTCTGGTTTTTTTATAAAAAAAAAGGAAATTCAGACCCAAAATACCGCCCCTTCATTCTTGTTGACAAAATCCCTAAAATTACTCCTATTCCCTTCATTCCTCAGTCAATCACATTGATAGCTCCTTATACATTGCAAGTATTAATTAATTCATTATAAAACCCTAGCCACTTACTTGCATTACCCATTATCGTTCCTTCCACCATTGTTGCACAAGCTTAAGCTCTGTTGAAGCTTCCTTTCATAGCATCATACACTTAATGGCAGGCGAAAAGGTAAGTTTTCTATCTGTTTGAAGCTGATAGAGTCATAGGAACTGGCATGGTCTTGGATTGAGACATTTCTGAATTGCAGAACATCCATGACGATTTCGTGTCCCACGTGATTCACGCTGGTATTGGCACTATTAGCGCCAGATGAGAATTTTGTCACTGCCAGTTCTGTTTTATGTTTTCAATTTTGGCTTGATTGAACATTATTGTTGATCCTTGGATAGTATTTCTCTGCAATGGACATGTTCAGTAGTTGTGTATCTAGGTCTTAATTAGTTGAATTGAATCATTATAATCAAATAAGAGTGTGTATGATTATTGATCTCAGAACTCTATAAATGTTGTTGATTATTGGGATTGATGTTCTTGCCAATATGGCTCACTGAGTATGAGTAACATTAGGATTGAGTGTAGACTTGGGTTATGAATTGATAGACATGAGTTTGGTTGATTTGTGCTTGTTATTGGAAGATTGGTCTGTTGTTTTGATCTAAAGTTGTGATTAAGCTAGACCTTATGCACTTGTTTGGCCATTTTCAAGTTTGGAGTTAGGTTCATTAAACAAGGTGATATCAGAATTGAATGTGGATTGAGTATTGTCATTGATATGAGTGAAATGCAAGAGTGAGTGCTCAAGTATTGTAACCATGAAAGCTAGTTAACTAGTTCGTTATTCTCGCAATTATGTTTGGTTTGATTAACCTCATGAAGTTCCTTTTTATTTTGGGTGTGAGGAAAGAGAGGTTTTAATGTCATTTTGCTCAAGCAAGTTCCTAGTAGTTTTCCAGTATTGAATTGATGATTTATTGTGAATTCACTAGTGGCATTGCCAGTTGAGAGCACCTGCTTGCAATTAGTGAGAATTCCATTGGAATGGATTAGAAATCACATTAGATATGCTTTGCATTGTGAGTTGCTAGCTAGTGAAATAGTGAAATGGTAAAATCATATTAGGGTAGTTATAATTATAAAATATGTTCTGTTGGTGCTGTTATTTGTTGAGGTTTGTGGATTATACAACGAGTTTAGTGGATAATTTCCATTTGAATTCCTATGACTACATTTTTTATCCTGTTTTGAAGCTTTAATCTGGGAATTTGGTTGAGTTGGAATTTATGTATTGTGAATGTTGATTTGAATTGCTAGGACTACATTGCTTGATGTTGTGTTACTCTGATGAATTGAAATCATTTAGTTAACACCTTCATATCTTTAGAAAAATTGCATAATTTGTTTCTAATGCTTCATTTGTAATGGATATGGTTGAAGGCGAAGTTGACTGCCAGGATCTAATTCCTATACCAGTGATAGTTTGAGTTTTCACTTAGGGACAGTGGCTTTCTAGTGACAATTGTGTCATCTGCCTTTTTAGCCAAGTAGTGGTCCCGGACATATGTGATTTGTGAACTGATTGCATTTATATGACATGGTGTGTCTGGAATTAAATATGGGAATCATTAGTTATGCACATTCATGAAAGATGATGATTTTGTGTGGGTTTCTTGATTAACTTGGTCTGATTGTGTCTTTTAGTAATATGAATGGATTTAAATCTGGGAATTGTCAAGTCTAGTACTCATATCAATTTTGTATTGTAATGTCATTCTGAATCATATGAGTTTATTGGATATTTTCTAAGTTTCAGGGTAAATAGGTGGAGAAGGGAAAGAAGAAGAATACAGCTGCATCTGGCAGCAAACGAGCCCGTACTTCTAGTTATGATGAAGCCCGATTCTGTTCTTTGGAGTGCCAAGAACGCTTCGACACATGGTATCTGCCTAAGAAGATTATTCCAGAGAAGAAGATCCTATGGGAGTCCCTACCTGAGGACTCCCCAATTCTAGAGGTTATCACCAGGAGGCAGTGGCAGCAGTTGGTGAGCTTTCTTGAGACGAGCTCCAGTTCCATACTGAAGGAGTTTCTGGCAAATGTTGACCGAGAGACCGTTGCTGACCGGAGAGTTAGCTGGGTGAGAGGGGTACAGGTCCCATTCGACCACAAGACCATCGAGAGTTTCTTGGACACCACCTACTCTGTAAGGACCCTCCATGTGGCGCGGGTGGCGCCAGATCCCGCGCTGATAGCGCTGAGATCCTACAGCAGAAAACCCTGTTGAGGGTGTGACGCGATTAGCGCCAGGGCTGGCGCGGATGGCACCAAACTCTCGGGAGGTTCACGCTGCCAGCGCGGTTATGGCGCAGATAGCGTCAATTGGTCGAGGAGCATGGCACGGATGGCACTAGTGTGGCGCGAATGGCGCCAGAGTGGCGCGGATGACGCCACAGGTTCGGCTTGTCCACGCTGTCGGCGTGGAAGCGGCGCTGATGGCGCCACAGTTCTATACCTGGCGCGGATAGCGCGACATCCCTCGCAGATCGCGCGGGAAGGTCGGTGCAGACTGTTTAAAGGGAGGGTTCGCGTTTTGGAGGAGAAGAAATGGTTTTCTTCTTCCTCAGAGCTTCCAGCAGCCATGGGAGAGCTTCCCAAGCTCCCATGACCTTGCCTTATGACCCTAAACGCTTCCTCTACCCTTATATCACCCTAGAAACTGTGAGAGAGCGAGAATCCTTCCTCACCTTCATTAAAACCCCAGAGAAGCTCTTCTCAGAGGAAAGCTGAAGAGAACTCGAGTACCGGCAAGGAACGACGGTGGTTCATCAACACCAGGGCTCGGGAGAGCAGCCCAGAGGTCTTCCTCATCAGTTCTGAGGTAAGAAACTCGAGTTTCTCCGTTTGATTTATGGATTGGGGGTTTTGATGAATAGTGACCCATCTGTGATAGGGCTAGAATTAGCTCTGGGTCCAGTTGAGAGAAGTCTTTAGAATGATGTGAGGAAGGATTAGCTTTCAGTTTGTGATTTGGTGACTGTTGGTTTTGGCTTTAGGGGAGGGCATGTGTGACTTGGACTGAGTCATTTGATATGAGACATGCCAGAGCCTTACAGATGGGCTTGTCGTGCCTGAGAGGGCCATGGTAACGGTGTATTGTGATGTGAACCGTCCAAGCCCTGAGAAACCCTGAGAGTTTGGGTTGAGAGAGCTTTAATGCTCACTGTTGATGGCTTGTGTTGAGTCTGGAATGACTCTGAGGCCATGGATGATCTATGATAGACCACTGAGGGTCTATGGAAAGGCTTGTAGAGGATGAGCCTGATGAACCTTAGGTAGATGACCTGGGTTGAGGGAAAAGACTGTGGTTCCTTCCCAGATGCAGTTGAGGAAGACTTGATGAGCTTAGGCATGATTGTATGCTTGAATGGTTTGTGATGTGTGCTTGTATGCCTTGGTAGGGCTTGACACAGTGGGTGTCCGAGGAGCAGACCATCAGTGGAGGCTAGAGCTGTGAGGCACGGCTAGCCAGGTAAGCTCATTGTTCTAGGGTTTTCCCCTTATTCTGGTTTGCCACCCGAATGGGTGATGTATGATATATATATATATATATATATATATATATATATATATGTGTGTGTGTGTGTGTGTGCATGTGTTCTGAGCCTGAGAGGCTGATGAACGGTGCTTTGAGTGAATCTCAGACCGTTTTGGATATTTGGAATTTGTGATGGCCTAGTGTGTGCTGGGCTGTAATGATGAACCCTAGGATAGACACTGGGACAATGTGAGGGTAATGAGACACCTGATATGGCAGGTGTGAGGCCGTGGGCCTTTGAGGGAATGCAGATCATGAGATGGTCTGTGATGGAACCTAGAGGATACTGGATGAGTATCAGGCTAGTTGAGGTTCCCTAGCCAGAGGTAGAGTTTGAGGACTCCCTGGAATAGCTGAGATTCCTTGGGAGGTGCCACTGCTC
>PYAF01001241.1:5291-23361 GCA_007407185.1 Glycine tomentella | reverse complement strand
AAGTTCTCTGAGTGTTTTCTCTGAGAAATCACTCCTCACTCAAAGGGGTTTTTCAAGAGCAGAAAATGAAGGATTTAACCTTTCTAGATGATTCTTACAAGTTTGATGGCTTAAGGAAATGATTTGGTGAAGAAACAAAGCATCAAGGAGCTTGGTTCACTCAACAATGGAGGTCAGCTTGTGGAGGAAGAAGAAGAAGCAGAAATGGCCAAGAAATTCGCAGTTTGACCCTTAAATATTGCCCTGACCGACATGCGGTGCCCTTGGCGCCACCTTGGCGCTGATGGCGCCAGCTTCCAGTGCATCTGGCGCCCCTGGAGCCACTCCTACGCTCTTGGCGCCAACTTTCAGCACCTGTGGCGCTCCTGGCGCCACACCGGCGCTCTTGGCGCCAACTTCCAACTCCTGTGGCGCTCCTGGCGCCACACCGGCGCTCTTGGTGCCAACTTCCAGCACCAGTGGCGCTCTTGGCGCCACTCTGGCGCTCTTGGCGCCACATGTAGAATTAGCCTATGTACCCCCGGTAGTACATACTTGTTGGCGTGATACCTTCTATTCGGCTTAACTCTCCTATTTTCACCTGCTAACCATCAATTTTAGACTAAAACACCTTATGAAGGCACAAAAATGAGGGTCCTTACACCTTGGACCATAAAATGCAAATACCAAGAAGACCGATTTGAGTTAGCAAGACCCCTTTAGCTTCCACATACACCAAAACCCAATAAACCTTATAGTTAGGTACAAATAGGGCATAAAGCAATTGGCATATAGGTTAAGAATTAAAAGAAGAGATTTTGAGATATACCCATTAGAGAAGCTTGGAGCATGTGCTTGGAACGTGCCTTTCGCTTCAGGTTTAACTACTACAAGCGCATGTTTCAAGGTCCACCTAGTGCATTCGATCGAACTGGAACCTTAGCGCGTCTAACCTGAAACAACACTCATCAGTGAACAAGAGCTCTTCAATGGAAACAAAGTGAAGAACGCTGCTTACTAGCTTTCATTGCAATGTGAGTTGTCGTTCTTCTTCCAAGATTGAAACCAGTGCTTTGCGAGGGAGACCTTCAATGAAGGTTAGGGATTTTTGTGACAAAGGGTCGGGGCGCAGACAAAAAGAGGGGATTAATTTGTTTTTAAAATTTTATAAAGAATCAAAGTCAGTTCTTATCAAAACCGACTTTGAATAATGGAAGACTACGATGGTTATTATATAACCGACTTTGTATGATAGTAAACAACGACAGGCATGATGAGGACCGACGTCGTTTTTGTAGTAATATTCAAAAAATTACAAAATTGCCACCAGTTAATTTAAGACGTCGGTTTTTTAACGACCGTCGTGGATCGCACGTCGTGGAATACTTCTTTTGTAGCAGTGAAGGCCTTTCAAAATATATATAAAAAATATTCTTCAAATTTAATGAATATATACATGAACTAAAAGTGTTAATGCCAGAGAACGCCACTGCTTATGAAGAATTCCTCGAGTCTGTGTGTCTCAAGAGAAGCCTCCCGTAAGCATGAATGTGAATGTGAGACACACAATCTCTGGCGTGAACAAAAAGCATATCATGTGATTTATGATTACTTGAAATGGTTGAAATTTATATGAAGAATTGAAATTAAAACTCCTAAACTATCAATATCTCATAATCAAAATCTTTTGCAGGCCTATTAGTAGGACGGTAGAAGATGCTGTCTACATTCTTGATGAAATTGTTGATGTATATTACGATGATCTTCTTCCTTCAATGAAATTAAAGGAACATCTAAAAGTTGATGGGCTTAAAGGGAAAAGATTGGCAATTGTGAGGCACCCTTTCATTGATTGAATAACTGCAAATAACTCTGCTGTGATTCGAGCATTTGAGAAGCATATTAAAACCTTAAGGTAAAGAAATAGTTAATATATATTTAAGTTCAATATGCAAAACAGATAATAATTATGATATATATATATATATATATATATATATATATATCATACTTACTAATCTTATTTTGAGTTATAATTGATCACATAACATTGAATTATTGGGAAATTGAAGGCAAGAGGGAGCAATCATCATAGATGGTCTTGAAATAGCCAATATTGATATTATATTGAATCCACTCAGAAAGTGGGGAAAGAGTTGCTCGTTTAGTCGAGTTCGAAATGGTGATTTCTTGAACTTGTTTGTAGTAGTGCCATAAATACATATCTCAAAGAATTAGTGATTTCTTGAGTTTGATCTTTGGCTGATGTCATAGTCTTTAATGAAGGGAATCCTAAGGTTTGTAGATTCTCATACCTTATGCTTATTATAAGATTTAATACTATACATATGAATAATATAAAGAAATTATGATATGGTGTAATTCAATCACAATTTGTCACATATAATAAATTTATTAACTTTTATAATAATTATATTAATTTAAAAGTTATATATATATATATATATTATTTTGATTTTTTTATTGATGTGTAATTTCTTTTTAAGATGATAATATATAGAAATTGCTTATTAAAATTGATCAAATATATTATCAAATAACCATATTCTCCATGTAGGAAAGGACCTATGAGTATGGTCAAGACAATTTTTTGGCATCCAACGAGACAGATGGAATTTGTCCAAAAGAGAGGGAAGCTCTAGCCAATTTGGCAATACTCTCCAAAAAAGATTTCAAAAAATTGATGAGGTATAAAAAACTTGATGTGTTAGTGACACCATGATCACTCGTTTCCCATGTTCTTGCCATTGGAGGATTCCCAGGGATCAATGTGCATGCCTACAGGATATGATGAGAAGGGGGTTCCTTTTGGCATTAACTTTGGAGGGTTCAGATATTCAGAACCAACGCTGATAGAGGTTTCATATGGTTTTGAGCAAGCAACTAAGATTAGGAAGCCTCCTGTAATTTTATATTAATAATGAAACTTCCATATATATATATATATATATACTAATATCACAAGCAAAAATAAAGCTTGGATAAAACTCTAATTAATATCCGAAGTATGATTCTATCAGCTTTTAAATTTCTGATTTATGAGCATCAATAGTATATTAAGCAAAATATATAGTACTCTTCTACATTTATTAAAACATGCAATAAGTTTGAATAAACATCTTGAATAATTAAGAATTTATTGAGTAAGTACTTGTTATATAAGCCCTTATTTGTAGTTAAGAAATATTGTTAAACTGTTTTTCAAAAAATTGTAAGTTATTTTCATAAACTATTATAAGAACTTACTAAAATAAATTAAAAACGGCTTATGAACATATTATAATTATTTTCAGAAATTCTTTCAGATACTTATTATACAAGCGCTGATATCATAAGATGAGTCAAAATTTGCTATAGATATTTTTTTTTTCAAACAAAAACCGTACCCCTTAAAAACTTCTAAGTACTTAAGATGAGTATGTATATTACCCCTCTATGTATTATTAAATATTTTATGCAAATGATATGTTAATGCTTTTCCTCCTCTTCTATACAAGGGATTGTACCTCAAAGAGAGAAGTTAAGTTCAGATTTGCTTTATAAATATTTGTTGAATTACATAAGGGCCGGGAAATCAAACGAGAAATTCAGATTGATTAATATATTATAGTTATGAACATAAAAATGGAAAATAAATATTAAGGAATAATATATTAAATATTTTTTAATAGTTATTTAATAACTCATTAGTATAAATGCTATTTTCACACTAAAATAACTTTCGTTAATTTAGCTTAATTTGACATTCTTATACACATGAAATTAACATATATTACAAAAGTTAATAATAAATTCATTTGATTTTCTTATACAAGTGAAACTAAAATATATTAGAAAAGTCAATAATAACATGTGAAGTGTAAGGATAGAACACTCAACTTGAGTCGCAATTATTTATTTATTTAACAGAATGCGGTAATTAAGTATGTACTACTTTATTGGCAGGTTTAGTATTGATATTTATGAAAGCCCTAAACCCAGATTTGCAGTTTCAATTATTTTAATTTTCATGATATCAATGTTAATTAAGTCACTACCTTTCCATTATCTAGTTAGTCCTGCCCTCTCGCTACAATAAATACACGTAAAACATATCATTATTCTAAGATATAAGCTAGGTGCATTTCTATACCCCAGTACAAACAGGTATCACTCTAAATTGTACATGTTAATTATTAATCATCGCAAGTATTGCTAATTGGAACTTATGTCTAACTGAAAATACTAAACATACACTCATGCACGCATGTTATTACATTTATTAGTTTCTTCCTCATCTTTTTTTTTCCCTATATTTATTTCTTCTTTCCACTTATACAAAAGAATTAAGATCTACGAGTATCATTACTCTATCTAATTAGTAATTATTTAATTATTGGCTCACTGTTTGTGATTGAGAGGGCCAAATAAATAGTAAATAGAATAATGATACTCGTACACTCTTAAATAGCAGATTAAGGGCCCTAATTTTCTCTTAAACATCATGCAGGCTCCTCCAACCCTCGTCATCTTAATTGGTTAGCAGATGATGCGTTTACAATTAATTTGTAACCCTTTAAGGACAATTGCTCTAAGATCGACGGTTCTATCGGACACGCACACCCCAACTTGTGAGTGGCCATTAGAAGGTATACATGTTAAGCATGACATGAAGGATAGCACAAGAAGCCCGTGTAACCATCACTACACACAATTGATGTAGATGCATGCATGCATGGTAGCTAAATCTTCATGCAAATAAGTTTTTTTCTTTTTTTCTTTTCATGCAAATAAGGTTTGCATAGTCATTTCAGTTGCGTTTATAACTATTATAATAAGTAGCGTTTATGATTATTGTAATAAGTTTTTGAAGGAATTTATTTTTCTTCATATGATTATTGCTTTGTATCTTCTATATAGAACATTAATGGGCTATGATGGTTGATAATATTAATGAATAATAAACTTCTTTCTTATTGTTATCTTTCCTTTATTTTCTCTTCAATGAGTTCATCATATTTAAAAGATGAGTGTATTTGTGGCTAATTTATTTAACTACTTCAACCATTTTTTTTAGTAAATATATATGTATTTAATAAACGAGCTTATACTACTAGCATATAAAGTTTTTGTAGACACTATATAAAATAATAGTGTTTGAACTCAAACTTATACCATAAGTACTTGAACATTAGAAAGAAGAAGAAGAAAAAAAAAAAGATTGAATAGAAAATGAGAACAAATATGCTTGTTAGTTACACATTCAGGATGAATAAGAAGGTAAAATACATATATAATAACCCTGAGTCCTGGCGTGGATAGTGCCAGTGTGGCGCGAGTGGCGACAGGATGGCGCGAGTGGCGCCATAGGTTCTGGGGGTTGACGCCTGGGGCGCCAGGTTGGCACGAGTGGCGCCAAATAACCCAGAGGACCTATTCTTCTTTGCAGTGGGCGCGAGTGGCGTCGGTCTGGCGTGGATGGCGCCATCGGTTCTGGAGGTTGGCGCGGGTGGCGCCATGGTGGTGCGAAGGGCGCCACAGGTACTGGAGGATGGCGTGGATCGCGCGGGTGTGGCGCGGTTGGTGCCGTGTGTTCTTGAAGCTGGCGCGACAAGCGCAGCAGCTCGGGCAGACCCACTATAAAAGGGGCATCTTACGAGTTTTTGGCCCAAATTTCCCTTTCATCTTCCTCCAGCGACCTTACCTCCATTGTTGAGTGCTCAAGCTTCCTTGACCTTTGTTTGTTCACCAAATCGCCTTCCTTAAACCTCCATTGTGTTGGAAAATGCTTGGTGAGCTTGAATCCTTCATCATTTCTCCTTGAAAAACCCCAAATCAAAGAATCCTTTTCTCAAGGGAAGTTCATAGAACTCGAGCTCGGCGAGGAACGGCGGCGATTCGTGGATACCCAAGCTTGGGGAAGTCGTCCTTGGGCCTTCCTTGCCATCTTTGAGGTAAGAAACTCGAGAGTCACCGCTTGATTTGTGAGTTGGGGTTTTGGGTGAATGAATAGTGACCCACTTGTGATAGAGCTAGTATTAGCCTTGGGTCCTTTAGAAACACGTGTTTAGAATGTTGTGAGGATGAAGGATTAGCTCTCAATTGTTAGTTTGGTGAACTTTGAGTTGTGGCTCTAGGATATGCATGTATAGTTGATATGCTGAGTTGCTTGGCTATGTTGTGACATGCAAGAGCCTTAGTATATGGCATGGATGTGCTTGAGAGGCCATATGAACGGTGTCTCGTGTGTGATATGAACCGTTCAAGCCATATGTGAACCCTTGAGCCATTGGGCTGTTGAGAGCTTTGAGCTCATTGTGTTTGACTTGTGTTGAGTTTGGGGTGACTCTATTGCCATGTTTGAGATGAGATAGACCGCTGATGGTCTATGAGATGGCTTGTGAGTGATGAGCCTTGATGAACCTTAAGTTAGAGGACTTGTGGTTTTGGAAAGGACTGAGGTTCCTTTGATGGTGACGGTTGAGGACCGTTGTTATGTTGTGCCTGATATGGCTGGATTGATGTTTGATATGTGCTTGTATGCCTTGTATAGGGCGTGACACCGAGGGTGTCAGTGGCGTGGGCCACAGAGCAAGGGAAGAACTGCAGAGCTCGGCTTTGCTAGGTAAGTTCTTTGTCCCTTGGGGATGTTTCCCACTTGCTTGTGCTCCACCATACTCCAAGGGAGTGATGGTTGCATTCATGATGCATGCATTGATGGTTGTTGCATCCTCATAATGATATGTATGCTTGCATTTATGCTTGAGAAATGTATGATACCTATTGATAGATCTTCTAGCCAGTTAGATAGATATGGACCTCCCTAGGAGATGGATTTCCTCCTAATTTGGTTTGCTGATGGTTGATGAGATCCCAGGGGTCGGTGATCCCTCAAGACCAAGAGATAGGTGTGTCCCGTCGCGGTTGATTGCCTATTCTCGGAGGTATCATATACGTACATCCATGCGTAAGGGGTATCTCCCGATGGGATGGCACGGGTGTGAGTTCCGGTCTCACACTGAGGTTGGCGTTGATGAGATCCGCCTTACATAGAGCAAGATGACTTGCTTGTATTGTTATGAGGGCCGGGAGGCCAGATTTGTTTGTGATACCTGGATGACGTGTGTCATGGAGAGTGAGCCAGGGTGGAGGAGATGCCTCCAAGGACCCTGAGCTTACTGAGATGTTTATCTCACCTCGTGTGGGGCTTATGTGGTTTCAGGTGACACTTTTGGCAGAGAGGAGCAGTCTCAGGGCGGGAGGCCCTAGTAGAGACAACATATGCTTGGCTGTGAGGCAGCTTGAGGAGAGCTTGGTGGCTCAGCTTTTTGATGAGTTATTGTACCCCTGTAGAGGGAAGATGTGTGTGTGCACACATGTATTCTTTTGTTATGTATATGCTGTGTATGCCCTCGTGTGAGGAAGGATCTGTGAGATAAGAAGCATTTGAATGCTTATTCTTTTGTATATACACTTCGAGTGTCAGATGTTGTATATGTACATAACCAGCTTATGTTATGTATTGATGTTTCCTCCTGTTATATCTGTTGAGATATTTGTGTTATCTGCCTATGATTATGTTTATGAGATCTGGATCAGCAGGGGTTTGTCATGCTTTGTGATGAGATATTTTATGAGTTCCATACATAATGTAATCAAGAAATAGGGTTTTCGATTTATGTTTCTGCAAAAGTTTTTAATTAAAGTGATTAAGCGCTAATCTGATAATAATCATAATGTTAATACACCGGGTGCATACGGGGTGTTATAACATATATATTTACTAAAAAAAATTGTTAGTTACCATTTCATCTGCATTAAGCATGATAGGTTACTTTACTTAAAAGAGGATCTGACCTGTTTTCCTTGAGTGCAAACATCACAAAGCTTGATGTCCTGAAATTTGAGAGTGGGTAGACCAGACACTAGTCCTTGTGAATGCAACTTCATGATCACTCCAAAGCTTGCATGTTATAATCTTTTGTGCCAAAGAAGGGTATCATTTTCTATGACACTTAAACATGTTAGTGAGACATCAACATTAGAGTTTAAGTTAAATTGATAAACATTTCTGATTCTTTTTCCTTCCAAGATAACCTTTTGTGTCTTCAATTTTCTTACAAAACATTTTTCAGATGTGAACTCTACTAAGTTCCCTTTATCACAAAACTGAGATATGCTTAATAGGTTGTGTTTTAAGCCTTTAACAAAAAACACATTATCAATGAAGTGTGTGAATGACTTACCTACCTTACCAACTCATAAGATCTCACCTTAGTTGTTATCTCCGAAAGTCGCACATTCATTCTTGAAGGGGTTGAGAGTGAAGAATCTAGATTTGTCTCCTGTCATGTGTTTGGAACACCCGCTGTCTAAGTACCATGTGTTGTTCCCCCACACTTCAACTTGCAAAAGAAAATCATTTGTTACTTTTGGGAATACAGACTTGTTTGGGTCCCTTTTTCTTAGCATATGTAGAATTGTGCTATCTTTTCTTTGCTGGTTTATTCACAGAATAATGAGAATGACTTGCATAATTACATTTTTCTATAATGCATTTATTCTATGTATGCAATCTTCTTTTAGGTGTCCACCCTTCCCACAATGCATGCAAACTCTAGTCTCATATAGATCAACATGTTCCTTTCTAGAATCCCATGCCTTGTAACCTAGTCCCTGCTTAGACTGAGTATGTGCCTTATTAATCCAAGTATCTTCCCAAGGTCTAACTTGCTTTTTGTTTGAACTGCTTGAAAACAATATGAACACACACAATAACCAATAAGGGGGTGAATTGGTTAATATTTGGACCCTGAAAATCTTTAAAGAATCAAAGTTATAAGATCGTATCACAATTAAACTAAGAATGCTTCAATCACTACTAGAAAATATAGTTTTAACATCGCAACATTAACATCGATTTTGTTTTAAAACCGATGTTAACAAACACGTGGTGACATTTTTATAAATAAAGTGACTTCGTTAACATCGATTTTTACAAAAAATCAATGTTAACAAATTTATACAAACTTATGTTAACATAAGTTTTTTACGAAAACCGATGTTATTTCAGTGAATGTTGTTATTTTAATGAAGATTAACATCGTTTTTTTATGAATGTTAAATAACCGATGTTGTTCTGTGTGAACTTTAAAAACTCCTCAACTTCTTGTTTTAAAACTCTCGACTCCTCAACTTCCTCTTCCACTTCTTCCTTTATCGCCAAAACCCTATTCCCCTTTTTCACTAGCTAACACACACGTGCGCACACCATGAACGTCCTGAACGTGACGGAGAAGCCCATGGTGGCGAGGACGGTGGCCACAATCCACTCGAGGAACATGCGAATGAGAGAGAGAGGCGTTCCTGCTATAACAAGATCTTCGAGTTCAACTATACCATTCGCGGCCAACCGTTCCACATGATCTTCACCTCTGCCACCAGCCACCTCATGGCACTCCTGCAACTCGGCCAATCTCTTCTGCGCCCTCGTGCATAAATTCGTCCCCGAGGTCCGCTTCCAAGAGCGTTACTTCTCTATATCTTTGTTATCTCTGTGTTTAATTTTAATTTTTTTAATTGTGATTTGTTTGCGCTTTAAACCCTAATACAAGAAGGATAACAAGAGGATGCTGGAGGAGGAAGCCAGGAAGTGCTCTACAGTGCAGTGAAGGAGCTTCGTGGATGTGGCTTTAGATTAGCTACGATTGGGTTGTAGGTGAAGGATGAAGGTGAGCCAGGCGAATAGAACTATTTGGGATTGGGATTAGGTTCATGGATATGAATTTTTATTCATACCACCCAATCAAGAATAACATGATTTGGTAGGATTCTCCGTGCTAAGTCAATAAACTATTTTGGTTGTTACTTGTTACATGTGTCAGCATTATGTATTTCTCTTTCTGAGCTTTAGCGGTGACTCTTGTCATGGACCACCGCAAAGAGAGAATAAAGAGTGGGTGCCAAAAGATTTTGGAAGGAATAAATTCAATGTCTTTGGTAAATTTAGATGACCAGCAAGTCCATTCCTTAGTGATGATGAGAGAAATAGCACGTGAGGTTGTTGACGATCCAGATAGAAAGGTACTACTAAGAGAGACAAGTAGCTGTTGATATAATCTTTTTTGTTTTTGACACAATTTTCTTACCATCATAAATTGGGTGCTATTTGCAAGTGACTAAAAGTGATGTGATCACTGCATTGGGCCACAACATTGAGATAATGGTTAAGCTTGCAGTAATTGTAGTAAGCGATATACATGTGTAGTTTCACGAGGCATTCTTAAAGCAACACAATTTAAAGGTAATGGCATTCAAAATTTTAATTTGATTATTTATTTTATTGTATGAAGTAATACTATTTTTTAATTGAATGAAGTAATTGAGTAAGATTTCTTGATCTTATAATCACATAAGTTATATTTGATGTCACACAAACAAAGTATGTTGGATTTAATATTTCTATTTTTTTTTTCATTTTTCATTTTATGGATTTGGCTTATTTTGTTGATGTTAATGTGGGGTTGCAGTTGTTGATGTGCCTCGAGGATTTCTGTTTGAGTGGTGATTTGTTTTTTGGGACATATTTATTCCCAGGCTAGGACTAATAAGAAGCACTCAGAGGTTGTTGCATCTTATATCGAGGTTGGTTGATTAACTTTGGTTGTATTTGTTCATGTATTTAATAAGGAAGTTTGTATGTAGCATATTTAACTGTTGAGGTTGGTTCATACATAGCATATTTCTTCTTGCATGGTAAATCCGAGTCGGACAATTGTGCTAGAAGTTCAGTGAAGAAAAAGTTGTGGCAGGATGAGCTAGCAGTTGATTAACTTCAAAATTGTGGTATTTGTTCATGTATTCAATGAGTAAGTGTATACATTTAATTAGCTATAACTTCAAAATTGTGAATAAGGTTTTTTGTTGCTGGTGCTACTCATATGTCAATGTTTTTTGCTACTGCATTGGTGCTCGTTCAGAATAGTTACTATTTATGTTATGCCCCAGAAGTGGCAGCCCATTTGACAAGTAATTGGGTTAGTGAAAAGAACATGATGGATCTTTAGCTAATTTTGATTGAGTTTCATTTATATAAATCCAATAATCTCTGTTACTTGAACTTTTGTAGGAATGGCCTTACATTTTGTAGCAAGATGAACATTGTCTAAATTTGGGATTCTTGGGATAGAATAAACACATGGTTGGGTTCAATAATCAAATAACAAAATACCTTCATTTTCCCTGTATTGGTTTGATCACTTGGATGAGAATGAGGTTTGTAGATACATTGTAGTCCTTGCCACCGATTCTTGTATTTCTTTTGTAGGTTTGTCATTCATCAATCTCTTATAGTCTATATCTCACCACACCACCATTGAATCTTTTCTGAATTCAATGGCTTGGCTTACTACTTAAGCGTATGATAATGGCCTATAGAAAGCTTGTTCTTGTATGGACCAATTTGACCAAGCTTGTTTCTGAATCTTTTCTTTGAGTTTGCTTGTTTATCTTCTAATTCTTATTGCATACCACAATATCTGAGAAATAGCTATGTTATGCAAATTCATGAATATTGCAAACTAAATATTTAGGTACTATTGAAGCTCAAGTGCATGGTAAACGTCAGCTGAAGCTCCTAAATCATGGAGAAACATATGAAATTAATTGTCCTCACCTTTAAATTAGAATTCTTATGGTTCCTGGGATTGATTGGGTTAGCAATGTGGAGGTAATCAACTACTGTCTTTGGTTTTTATCTTATTTCTCTATTACTTAATTTTTGGTTTTTATTTTTCATTTTCTTTATTTTGGGTCCCATTCCAGCCTCTTTATTATGGTGTAAGCCTTAAAATGAATCATATATGAGTAATCAACTACACCGCACATGGAGTCTTAATCAAGCCATTGATCTCCAACCATGAAACACAAACTAAATATAAAAATTACCTAATAATTTTTTTTAATAATTACCTAGCTAATAATTAACGTGTACTTCCTCTTCCCATAATAATTACCCAATCAAAAAATGATAAAAATATTTATTATTTTAATTTTTTAATATAATATTAATTAACTTTTTTACTTTTATAATATTAATAATGTAAATAATAAAAGCAAAAAATAAATTAATAATATGATATAAAATTAATTTTATAATATTATTATTATCTTTAATTTATTTTTATTTTTGAATTTATATAAAATAACTGAAGAACAGAAGCCAAAGGTTGCCCATTACTTCTTATATTTTATATTATTTATACTTTATTATACTGTACCATTTAAACCAATTTAATTTTTTCATCATCAATTAATTAATTGTTTATTACTACTGCTATAAACTATGCACAAAGCTTAGTATCACATTATAAGGTACCAAAATTTCCAAATAAAAATATTATTTATCATATCATGAAATCAATGAATAATATAATGTATAAACATAAAAAAACATATTATAGTATATAAGTAAATATGATTTTTAATGAAAAAATATTAGTATAAAAGATATAGGTAGCTTGGACCCGTCAAAAAGAGACTTAGCCATCTTAAATAAAAAGAGAGGAAAAGACATTATAAAAAAAAAAAGAGAAAGAAAAAGAAAAGTCTATCTTCACACCTTACATATTTGATCAATTTTGGAGTCAAATGTATAAGAGAGAGAAAAGTAATGGAAGAAAGAAACAGGTAAATAGCAATCTTGGAAATTTTAGAAAAGAAATATCTTCAGGGATATCAAGTTCAGATACTTGTATGTCATTATTTTTTTAAATGATTAATTATTTTACATGCAGGGAAGCTATCAAAGACGATGATTTTATTCTAAGTGGGTGGGAGGAAGATATTTTGTTAATTGTTCCCTTAACCCACAAGCATGTTTAGGGATGTTAGAATAGCTTAAGGGATATTAATCTCAGGCACTATGTATTTTTCTTTGAATCATTTGAATTGTTATTCAGTTATAAACCTAAAGGAGACCTGATACAATAAATTGTATTTTTATCAAGTGTTGTATATTAATTGTTGATATAAGAAAATATCAATAATATTGTTAATATAAGTGTACTAAAAATTTTGTTTAATCTTTTAATGTGTCCTTTAAAATGACAGGGAAAGAAATAAAGAGCATAGGTAATATTTTTTTAAAAGAAATTACATTTTACATCAGTTATGCAACAAATGATGCACAAAATAACTAAACAACATTGGTTAAAACAAAACCGATGTAGAAAATTCAACATCGATTTTGTGTAAAACGGATGTAGAAAGTGTTTTTCCCACATCGGTTTTTATGTTGTTTTTGAATTTTACATCGGTTTTTAAGTTTTTATAAAAATCGATGTAGTTTTCAGAATTCAATAACCGATGTTGATGTTACATATTTTACATTTTTTCGTTAATTTCTTATTATACAACATCGGTTTTTTAAAAACCAATGTTGTATAGTTATGTTAACATCGATTTTTAGAAATCGATGTTAATGTTTATACTTTCAACGTCGGTAGTTTCAACATCGGTTAAAAACCGATGTTAAAAGTCTAAAAGAATCGATATAAAAAGCCTTTTTTCTAGTAGTGAATCAATCACAACACTCAGCTCAAGAAAGCAATCACTAAAATCTTCACTTTTGAGTAATAAAGATTTGATAAGAGAATCACATATTAAGATAGACAGAAGAGATTAAAGAAAGTAATCAACACAAGAACTTATACGGTTCACCTCTCAACAAGAGAAGCTACATCCTATTTATTCTAACCAAAACTTGATTAGAGTTCCACTATTCACAAAATTCAGCTCTTACAAGCTTATAACAATCAGACTTAATCAACTCTAGATTAAGAACAGAAATCTAAAACCCTTTTAGACTCCTAGTGACCAAGACTAAGAGAAATCCTTCCCTACTCTTCCATCTAGAGAACCCTACTCTAGAAAAGCTTGAAGAAACTTTTGCAATAGCAACAAACAACCAAAATTTCTAAAACGAATTTACAAGCAAAGTTAATGGAGAGAGACAACCTGATGATTCAATGAATATGAATGAATATGGTTTACCAATCAGGTTTGAAATGAAAACAAGTTTCAAAACTTATTCTCCAAATACTTCGTTAATATTTTGCGAAAGAAGAAATTTTTCAATGCAACATAAAGATTTATAATTTGTGGACAAGAACTTTAGAACTCAGAACATCCATTCTCACTTCAGAAGACTTTTGAAAACTTATGAAAATTCGCAATGTAATGATCTGTGTTTTACAAAAGACCCAACAACTATTTATAATAAACTGTTGTAACTAAATGTAATCGATTAAATCGTCAATGTAATCTATTAAAGCCACTAATGTAATCGATTAAAAACAAATTCAATCGATTAAAATGTTCTTGATCTTTCTGGAAAAGATATAAGAGCAAAGTAATCGATTAAATCACTATGTAATTGATTAGCACATAAAGTCTTGTTTTCCAAAACGCGCCGAGTAATCGATTACCATAAATCGTAATCGATTATCACAGGAAGACATTTCTGTGACTTTGTGAAGTGTAATCGATTACTATTCTACTATAATCGATTAAAGTGTTCTTGAATCCTTCTGGAAAAGATTCATGAGACATGTAATCGATTATCAAAGGAAGTCATGTTTAAAAAACAAGCCAAGCAATCGATTATCACTATATCATAATCGATTATCACAGGAAGACTTCAACTGTGGTTTGTGAAGAGTAATTGATTACCATATAGTTTTAATCGATTAATGTGTTCTTCAAAGCTTAATTAATAGATTACCATTAGCTGATAATCGATTAAAGCAGTACAAAATTGTTTTTCCGAAACAAGCTTTGAACACTTGGCTTTTTCAATGCAATCATGAATACTTTAAGATCTTGTTCACAAAACATATGCCTTTTACAAAACCATGAATGCAAGCCAATGAATGATGTTTATGCAAATGCAAAAGATCATAGGATGAAACTCTTAACTATCTAAGAATTATATATGCCTTCAATTAAATGACATGTAAAAGCTAAAACTTTTCCTTGACTAAGATCCTCAGCAACTTGATCCTCTTCAAGCTCCCCCTGTTTCTAACAATCTTCCCCTTTTTGGCTTTGATTATGCCAAACTTTAATTGAACATCTGTAGCCTTCATGCGCTTTTAAGGGATGAATGCTAAGAGCTTTATACTTGATATCTAAAATCAATTCAGCTTTTTGCCAAGAACAAGTGTCACGTATACATTGCATAAACAATGTATATTCATTATATTACTCCCCTTATCTGAGGTGACTTGGTATTAAGTTCAGATTAGAGCAATAAACAATTCAGAGTAAATCAGATAAGAATTTAATTGCACTAGATTTAATTGCACTTGCACACTATGTTCTTTATGTTCATTTTTCTCTCCCTTTTGGTATATCAAAGAAAAAAATAATGTACAATGATATATGAAATAAGATAAAGAAGATATGAACACCATAAAAGAGAATCTTATTCATTAATCATATAAAGGTGCGGTACAAGAAAACATAAACTAAGAAAGCAACCAATACAGGCATAAGTAGGGAACTACATTCACCAAACTAGAGATTATCAAAATCTTTTAGAGCCATCCTAGCATCTATGTTCTCTAAGGAGGAATTACATTAAGCTCTATGCTCATGATGCAGAGCCAACAATCCATACATCTTTTGAATCATTAGAGATTCAAAAGGGGTCCACTGCTGCTCAGCAGGATTAGCTTCTGCATCTTCTTCTTCTTCAGCTTCTTCTCCTTCAGCAGCACCACCTTGTGAAGCTTGTTCTCCAACCATCAACCGTCTATTTGGAGTCTGCATTAACCCTATCTTGTTGAGATGTTTGACAGAGATAAGGTTGGTGATTTCAGTTGTGTTGTCCACAATCTCATCAGAGACATCAATCCCAAAAAAGTCTATAAACCTTGAGACTAATACAACATAGGGAAATTGATAACTAAAAAGCCTCCTAGACTTCATCATGTTCTTCTCAAGGACTAGAACCCAATTCATTTGAGTTCCAGTCTTCATGACATGCACTAGTTGCAAATCATCATCTGTGATTTGGGCATGATTTGTGGACCTAGGGGTGAGGATATAAGTGATGATATAAATCAACAATCTATCCTCCCCTGTCATATTTCCAACACCTAGCCTGGTCTTCAATCTAGCTTGAGGATCCAGCAACATCCCTCTATATGTGAAAATTTTGGAGTACCCTCCAACCTCTTCTTCAAATCTCCTTACTCCTTCACAGGAGAAACTAACCACAACATTCCAAACGATGTTATCTATCTCCATGACAACTCCTTTCACTTGGGAACAAAGGACACCATCCATGCTAGCCTTGACTGAGGTGTAAAACACCTTCACCAACTCAAGGTTGAAAGAACCCTTCATCTCAAGAAACTTCTTCAGTCCTTGAGCATTCAACATGGCAGGGAATTGAAATCCCTCACCCACAAACCAATTAAGGTCAAGATATTTTGGGGGCATAACCAGTTTTGTTGCATGAAATTGCATGTAGTTATTTTCATCTTTTAAATATAGGGGGAGCATGAAGGCGGATCAAGATACATGCTGAAGTCAAATGGGTGTTTTAACTTTGTACATGCCATTCAATTGAAGGCATTTGTAATTGCTTGGTGTATGAGAGAATCATCCTATGATCCTTTTGCATTGCATAAACATTCATTTATTTGCATTCATGATATTACAAAAGCACATGGTTTGTGAAAATGTTTAAGATTTCATGATTGCATCAAAGTAAAGTGCTCATGGTTTTAAGTTTTTGGAAAAGTTATTTTTTCACTGTTTTAATCGATTACCTAATAAGTGCCATAATTCAGTTAAATTCATGTTTAAAATATTGGCACTTATCTTTTGATTTATTTCATTTAGCTTAGAAATTTTCCTAAACCTAGTTAATAAGCACCATTATACTCATATTTAAAGTGTTTCAGAAGATTAATTCAAACTTACCTTTTATTTGAATAGATTTCGTGGAATTCTAAGGCTTCCGAAAAAACAAAGAAAGCAAGGAAGGTACACATATCAAACATGGGAAGTTCCAACAACATTCCTGGCCCAAGAAGTCACAAAAGCCCAAAGAAACCTTCATGGTTAAGTCTTCAGTCGCCCAGGCTAGCCTCTCATGTGTATTCTGTCACCTAGGCCAATTACAAGTTCCAAGAAGATCAGATTAACTCGCCTAGGCGAGTGAACTTAGGCTAAAATAGGCGCTTGGGCGAGTGGAGCATACAGGTGAAGGAAATCTATAAATAGCCACGGCCAGAAGAGGGAAGGCATCATGTTTTGGGAGTTCTCTCTCCCTCACTAGCTTAGGCTTTGTTTTTAGTCTTTAGGCTCTTAAATAGTAGGTTTAAGTAGGTTAAGAAAGTGAGAGAAGTGAGGATTAGCGTGGAAACTCTGCCGGAGAGAAGCGAGGATGGGAACGTTTAGCCACTCTTTCCGAGAGGAGGTTCTCTCCATGCTTGGCTAGCTTCTTAGAGGTTGGATGTAATCTTCTTAACCCTATACTTCTTTTAATATTCATGCATGAATCGTTCTATTTCTTATTGGTAGTTTGATTCTGCGCTTAATGCTTGATCCTACTTGATCACTAGTATCACGAACTTAAATCCGAAGTGAGACTGGAAAGTAATCTTAGGGTTTGAACTGAATGAAATTACTCGTTACGTTACGTTGCTAGGAATAGGGCATAATGTTTCGATTGCATAAAAGCACGCGATTATAGTTCTTAACGATGGGGTAATTTACTTAAGTATGCGAGGGATCGATATTCGGTAAAATATCCTTAGAACTTGGATGCGAGGAATCGATTCAAGGTAACTTAGTGTGCATCAATAAGAATAGACGGTGATTTATGCATGGTAAATATTAATTGAATATAGAACGTTAAGAATGATGAAATCCAATCCCGCTTTCTCATAAATATATTTTCATTTTCGTTAAGTTTAGTTAGTTTATTTTACTTGCATCAACAAATGAAATATCGTTCGACCTACTTGTACATATCTATTCAACTGTTTAATTTTAGTTGGATTAACTGAGTAAGCTC
>PYAF01001240.1:200480-256401 GCA_007407185.1 Glycine tomentella | reverse complement strand
GGGGGGTGCTTGGGTATTTATAGGGGATGGCCTGGTCGAGTTTGGTCGCCCAAGCGACCAATTTCTTCATGAAATACTCGCTTGGGCGAGTTAAATGCAACTTGCAGCCCACTTGCACGTCCACTTGGCCTTCAAGTGGCCCATTTGCTGTTTCTGCTCGCCCAAGCTAGCAAAATACACTATATTAACTCGCTTGGGCAAGTTAAAGGTACTCTGGTGGGCTTTTGGGCCTGATTTTGCTTTCTGCACCTCCAGCTTTGCTGTTATGAGTCATTTTTGGGTCTGATTTGCTTTCTGCACCTCCCAGGTCTGCTATGTAAGCCCTCCTTGCTTACTTTGCTTATTCGGAAGCCTCGGAAATCTACAGAATCTATCAAAATAAAAATAAAATTTGGATGAATCTTCGAGACATATAATTACTACGTGTTTAACATAAACTAACTAGATTAGGGAAATTTTTGACAGATATTCTTAATTAAAACACAAGATAAATGCTTCAAATGTAATTCGACTTTTACTAAGATATAGCATTTATCAATGATGATACCTTAAAGCCAAGAGATAGGTGGTCCCGTCGCGGTTGAGGCCTATTCTCGGAGGTACCATATACGTGCGTCCATGCGTAAGGGGTAGCTTCCGATGGGATGGCACGGGTGTGAGTTCCGGTCTCACACTGATATTTGATGCTGATGATGATGCATCGTGGTGTTTGTAACGACCCACCTCATCGCTACGACATCACAAACTCTAGACGTGTAAATTTCAAATTTTAATGAAAACTTTATTAATTTGATTATGAAAATGGTAGTAAGTTTTTTCGCAATAATACAATCATCATACACAAGATACAAGTACAACGATTAAATACATATGTATACATATACTATATCAATACTCATTATTCACATGTTTAGAACTTAATTTAGTTTTACAAGTAATTACAATTCAAAATATACATGTATACAAAAAGGATTAAGGGACTAACTACGAAAGAGTTAATTAACAAAACACAACTCTTCCAAAGAGAGTTCCAACGACATTACGTCGGCTTGGCGGCTCCAACAAAAAGAAGATCTCTCTCCAAGGTCACCTACTGCTGCTCATCTGCTCCCACGAACGAAAGTTCGCGATCATCACAGGTACCAACCACACGGCACAACAAATGCAAGGGTGGGTTTATTATATAAAACCAACAAGCATCAGATAACAACAATTGGAAAGGAAACAACATTAACAATCACTATCATTACCACAAGTCCATCAGTCTATTACACACTCAACAAACTCATCATTCCATTACACATTCAGATAAACAATCATCCAATGCATCCCACAACTCAAACAGTCATGTTTAGAATGATGTATGCATCTGACTCATCACTTAGCATGCAATGTGGTACCATCCTCATGAAAATAGCCTCTCTCAGGAAAATGATGCAGTAGCTCGTCGAGGTCACCCTGTTGTGCACCGGTCGCCCCCCCATGGTGATCAGCCCTGAGTCACAAGAGAGTTCCAAACAGAGTGATGCCCTCTAGTACCCCGTACTTACTGCCACCATTCTATATCCATCCATGAAATATGAAGTATGAACATAGGCACCATCAATGCAATGACCATGGATAGCTAGGCACCAGAATTTCAAGCAATCCCTTTCTCTCTTGGGATGCTTAAAATTCGTAAAGCCACCTTCGCAAGGTTATCCAGTCACGCACCCCCCATGTACATACACAACATCACCGATACACTAACCATGGATAGATAGGGACCAGAATTTTAAACAATCTCATTCTCTCTTAGGATGCTTGAAATTCATAAACCCACCCTCGCAAGGTTATCCAGTCATGCATATCAATATTATCTCATTTCAACATCATCAATCACGTCAATGACATCTCAATTTCAATATCATCAACAACATCACAAGCAATCACATATCACATCTATACATAATACATATGCCTGAGATTCACATTTCCTAGGTCTTCAGACAATCCAAATTTCATACATTCACAATTCATCATATCACAAGACTGATATTTTTAGAAAAATTCTAAATTAAAGAGGAGGACTATAATATATAAAACAAGCTCTTATGCCCACTTAAAAATTTAATGAAGAATTAAATGTGAAGATATATTATAAAATTATGGGCAGAATCTCCTCTGTAATTAAGACTTTTCCCAAAAATCCAATCATTACAACAACAATAGCATTCACAGTTTTATCCATCAACAAGCCAATTCATCGCATCCCATTAGTTAAAAACAATTTTTCTTAAAACAAGCACACACAGGAACAACCACATATCAATCATAAATACATCACATCCTATTAGTTAAAAACGTAGTTTTTCTTGAAAACCAGCACACAGCAGGGACAGGCAGATATCCTCATAGTTGGACTCCCTGGCCCCCAACTATGGTATCAAAGCTATAAATAAATAATAAACTCCCCTTACATATCTATATCCCTCTGTTAGCTCCTTGAAACGTCGTTTTGAGATCTCTCAAGTTCACATGCTTTGGCCAAAATACAGAACTCTATATACCAAATCAAAGACAATTTAATATAGATTTCAAGGATATACTTAACATTAACATTCGAGGTCAAATACCCACTCAAATTTAAAAAGAGGCTAAAATGATATTTTGGGAGTCCACATCAAAAGACATCATTTTGAAATTCCGATCACACCAATGTGACCAAGATTCAACAAGGATCACAGAAATGACATCAGTTTCATAAAAAGGAGACTTTTACAACATCTCATTTTCAAAGGGGTTTTTCAAAGGAAGTGTAAAACTCCTAACAACAGTATCCAGAACACAAGAGACACTAATAGAAGCTTAAACTAGCTAGGAGAAGATAAAAGAAACCAAGGTTACCTCAAGGAAACCAAGAAAGGAGGATTGGGAGCTCTGTTCTATACCAGAACTTTGAGAAGATTCTCGAAAATTCCGCTCCGATTAAAAGGTTCTTCACTGTGCCGGGGTCTCGTGGCAAGCAACGATGGTCCGTGGTAGTCACCAGAGGTCTTGGGTGGTGGAGGAGGGTGGTGGGGGAGCTTGGGGCTGTTTGGAGGAGGAAGAACCTCCATTTTCGTGACTTGGAAGCTTTAAAACGTATTATGAACCACCTACACTCGCCTAGGCGACCAAAAATGCCTGTAAAACTCGCCTGGACGAGCAGACCAAATTCTGGAATTTTCTGCTTAAGTGAAAAATTAATTTCTCACGTTACAGATATTATTTTGACAATCCCAACGGTCAAAAGTTAAATAAATGGGTTAGGAAGCTAGATTTAAAACTTGAAGATGATCCAACGGTTCACCAATCCATAATAATGATTTTACTAAAATATGTTTTCGGGTCAAACTCAGAATCGCACAATTCAACGCAACTCAAACAAACTCCACATAACTTGACATCTACACTAAGCAATAACACAATGATAATTTACACAACAATCATTCAACTAATACAAACTTATCAAACAATCAAATAACACAACAATCACATCAAGCATCTATTTTCAATTTATCAAAATTTCAGGGTGTTACAGTGTTGATGATGATACACCGTGGTGGCGTAGTTCCGCAGTATACATTAGAGCTAGATGACTTGCTTGTATTGTTATGAGGGCCGGGAGACCAGATTGATTGTGATTCCTGATGATGTGTGTCATGGAAAGTGAGCTAAGGTGGAGGAGATGCCTCCAAGGACCCTGAGCTTACTGAGATGTATATCTCACACCGTGTGGGGTTTATGTTGTTTCAGATGACTCTTCTGGCAGAGAGGAGCGGTCTCAGGGCGGGAGGCCCCAGTAGAGACAGTGTCTGCTCAGCCGTGTGGCAGCAGGGAGAGCTGGGTGGCTCAGTTTTGTTTTGATGATGATTTTGTACCCCTGTAGAGGGAAGATGTGTGTGTGCACACACATGTTATGCTTTGTTTTGTATAGATCTTGTATGCCCTCGTGTGAGGAAGGATTAGTGAGATCAAAAGCACGTGGATGCTTATTCTTTTGTATAGACACTTCGAGTGTCAAATGATGTATATGTACATAACCAGTTTATGTTATGTAATGACGTATCCTCCTGATTATATCTATTGAGATAATTGTGTTTGTCTGCCTATAGTTATGTTTATGTGATTCTGGATCAGTAGGGGCTTGTGTTGCTTTGTGTCATGAGATTATATGTTCCATACATAATGTAATCAAGAAATATGGTTTTCGATTATGCTTCTGCAAAAGTTTTAAGTATGTTATTATGCGCTAATCTGATAATAATAATGTTAATACACTGGGTGCACACGGGGTGTTACATTTTATGGTATCAGAGTCGTTTCTTGATAAAAGCATTATGTATGGTGTTTGTGTGTTGCTCTTGATTGTTGTTTGAGTTTGACATGACTATTGCATGTGTGGACACTAATTGTGGGCCTGATCAACTCACTGTTTGGTGTACATGTGTAGTGTCATGACGAGATCCCGGAACAACAGTTGGGCAACAAATGCCCAGCCTGATCCAGTGGCGGTTGCATTGGCAGCCATGCAGCATGAGTTGGCTGCAAATAGGCAGATGCAGGAGGCTATGCCGCGTGAAATGGCTCCGAACCGTGAGATGAATGAGGCCTTGATTAAGGCTAATCAGGAGATGCTTGAGGAGGTGAGGACATTGAGGAGAGATGACAGAGTATCCTCTACACCTCCGACACATGAGGGCGAGGGTAGTCGCCATCAGGTTGGTGGTAGCCACCTGAGACGGGACCAGGTGTCCCATGCTGAGGCTGATGATGAAGTTGCAGCCCGAGGGAAGATGCTTATCACTTTTCGCAAGCATGACCCTCCAGTTTTCCTTGGTGGATATGATCCAGTTGCTGCAGCTAGATGGTTGCAGGCTTTGGAGAAGATATTCACGGTGATGGAGTGTCCTGATCACCAGAGGTTGCTGTATGTGACCTATTTGCTTCAGGGTGATGCCCATGAGTGGTGGACTACCACATCTCAGTTGTTGAGAGGCCGGGGAGAGGTCATTACCTGGAAGATGTTTGAGGCCTGTTTCCTGGACAGATATTTTCCCAGGGATGCTAAAGAGCAGAAGCAGGCAGAGTTTGATAGTCTCGTCCAGGGGAGCATGACTGTGGACGAGTATTTGGCCAAGTTTAATGAGCTGGCCAAATATGCACACTTCAAGAGGTCTTTACCTGATGCTGATATTCTTGCTGCTAAGTTCCAGAAGGGACTTAGGGAGAGCATAGAGGAACGGGTTGTCGGTAGTGGATCCCGTGATATGGATAGCTTGGTGAGACAGTGTCGCCAAGTTGAGGACATGCTTTGTAGACACCGAGGCAGTCAGTCTTCTCCCTCAGTCAGACAGGAGGCGAGAAGGCCCAGCAGTTCTGGCCCACCCGGTAAGGGTAAGGGCAAAGACTTGAGAGTCTCTACCTCTTCTGATAGATTCAAGAGAGGCTCTAGCCAGAGTGGCTCAGCTCGGAGGAGATCACCTCCCAAGTGTCTAGCTTATGAGAGGGAGCACTGGGGAGCATGCCCCTCAGGTCAGATCATATGTTTCCGATGTGGCAAGCCAGACCACATTTCTCAGGAGTGCCCGCAGACAGGGGGCCATGCATAGGCTACTCTAGTTGAGATGACAGCACCCACAGTAGGTCGGGTGTACACAGTGGATGCCAGAGAAGCAGCCAGAGCTCCTGACTTGATCAGAGGTACTGTTCTGATCGATGCTTATGATGTGAGAGTCTTGTTTGACTCCGGAGCTACGCATTCATTCATTCAGGATATGACTGCTGTTAGGCTTAAATTGCCCATGTTTAGTTTTTCTCCTCCGATGGAGGTTATCACTGCATCTAGTGAGACGTGTCAAGTGAGCACGTGCTGCAAAGACGTGCAGTTTCAGTTTGATGGTCGAGAGTACACGATTGATTTGTACTGCCTAGCTATGCCTACCCTTGAGATCATTCTGGGTATGGATTGATTGGCCAAGTATGGCATGATGTTGGATTGTTGTCTGAAGAGGGTTGTTGTGCCTTCTGATGGAGCTGGTTTGAGTTTCACCTCTTTCCTATCAGTCTTGCAAGCTCGCAAGGCAATCAGGGAAGGAGCTCAGAGTTATATCTTCTCATATGTGACAATAGGCTATGTTGCTGGAATATACAAACATTGGATATGTTGCTGGAACTGATTTACCCAGCACTAAGCTTTCAAAAAATTTATATACAGCCTGAAATATACAAACATTGGATATGTTGCTGGAACTGATTGCCCAATGTAATAAGCTTCCAAAATATTACTTTTCTGGTCATCTGTAGCATATACAATAGAACAAGGATATCAGGCTATCATATATGCCTAGGATAAAGTGAGGTGTGTAACAGAGAAACAAAGGGAAGGGGATGTGTTAAATTGAGATACCTTATTTCTAGGAGCAAAGCCAGTTAAATGACCAAGGAAACGAACAAACAGCCAGACTTAATTAAGTTACATATATAGCCCTGTTCCATACACAATTTATATATCAAAAGAAGAAAAACTTAACAGCATGTGACTAACAAGCAAGAAACTAAAAAAAACATGTGACTATCAAAAAAAATTGTTGGAAGTAGTTCATATATGTTTGACATCATCACTTACATGCTCAACAGAGTTAGGATCTATACTAATTCACAATGATAAGTCAGAGTAATTCATTTACAAAAATCAGTCAAAAGCAGCAAATATCAAGTTTCAATTTTAAATTAGTGGTATATTCTTCCCACACCTTTGTAGAATATGCTAATAAATATTAGAAAAATAAAATACAAGTTATTTATCTTTTAGTATGTGTACTTATTTTTTAAATCAGTGCAAATATGGTCATTAGAAGCACCACTGAGGAGAGTAGCAAATTGCATGATTTTTAGTCTAATGAAAGGAGGAGAAAGACCAAGAAGAACATTGGATGAGATTGTTAAGAAAGATATCATGGTGAATAATATCCCTTGAGAATTTGGTCTTCAAACAAGCCCAATGGCATATGTAGCCGGTCTTACCTAGTGGGATCAATCTGTTGAAAATTGAAAGCAGAAAGCACAACTCATAACACATCTGAAATACCCGTTCACAAGTACATCCCCATGCTATTTTACAAACTGCAATGGCTACACTTGCAAAAAAAGAAAGCACCATATCTATTACTAGAATGGGCAAATACAAAATGAATACATTTGTCTCACAGAAACATGAAGACTGAATTTACAATGTTTTTCCCCATGGCAATGTTATATGCTAATAGAGTTGGTTTATCAAGAACAAACCTGTCTCACAGATGAAGGTGAAAAAATAGTAATGGTATGCTTCAAATTGAAGAGAACTTAATTATGTGATCCATGTTCCAAGTGGGAAAGGAACCATCTCAGTCGTTACTGAAGCAATAACAATTGTGATGTAACCATATCATGACTGACCTTGTGGTTAGATTAATATGTGCTTTTTGTATATGTTTTATTATTTTTCTTATTTCCACTCTTCCTCTGTTGCACAAGGGGCTACAGTCTGCACCCTATCTTGTCATGTACTTGTTTCTTCTTTAATATATATACAATAGTCTCACCTAAGAGAGATTAGTTGACTTCTCCAAAATAGAGTTCATAGTTTTAGCTGTCAACATTAAACAATCAACAGATTAGAGAAGTCTTTATAGCTTAGTTCATGAATCATAGGCAGAGTTCCGTATTATAAATTTGTTGTATAATAAGTATTGTAAAAGATTCAATAGAACAAATGCTCACCAAATTCTGCATGTTTGGATCATGCAAGATACCATAAGCTTTCCACCTTGACCAAGATTCCAAAACAATACCATCATATCCCATTTCCCTACAGAAGAACATTCACATGAAAAGTAAATCAAACCACAAAGGGAGTGCTTCATATATGGATCTGATTTATCTGAATGCTTGCTTCCATGAACAACTTGTGATACTCTTGCAGTATATGGTAATGGGTTTGCTATAGGGAGAGAATTTCATTACCATAAAGCCTTTAGCGGGGTAAAAAAAGTAATAATACCCCCACAAAACCATGTTCTGGTAAAATAAAAAAAATGAGAAAATTGCAAGAAAAAGGAATTATTGGACAAGACATTCTTGGTTTATGAACAAATCAAGCCAATATTCAAGTCAATTAGTGTTTGAACATCATTAACCAATTGAGTGGTCAGTTGACTTCTTCCTAAACTAGAATATATGGTAGCTTAATTAAAAGAATTCTATATTCTATATATAGAAAATGTAACACCCCGTAGGCCTCCGGTGCATTATCATTAATCATATCAGATTAGCGCTTAAAAACATAATATAAAACTCAGCGGAAGCAAAGAATCGCTTTTCTTGATTCATTATGTATGGAATAAAAGCACATCACATAAAACATACACACAAGACAGATATTCACACCCCTGCTGATCCAGTTTCTCATACTTAAACATAGGCAGATAAACAGAAACATTACAAGCATACTCAGGAGGAACATTATATATCATATCATCATCAGTTCTGTATATACATATATACAACAGTCTCACACCACACCGTGGTGATACAAAAGAATATCTGCCCTCACCGAGGGTGTACAGAACCAAACAACTCAGGTGTACACACACACCATCCCTTCTCAAGGGTACAAAGCATAATCAAAACAAAACTGAGCCTTCAGCTCTCCCTACTGCTCCTCAATCAAGCAGCCCAAGTCTCTACTGGGGCCTCCTGCCCTGAGACTGCTCTCCTCTACCAGAAGAGTCACCTGAAATCATGAATCCCCACATGGGGTGAGATACACATCTCAGTAAGCTCAGGGTCCTTGAGGAATCTCCTCCACCCAGGCCCACTTTCCATAACACATACATCAGGCAATCACAAGCAAATGGCCCACTGGCCTGACCCTTTAGCCCTCATGACAATATATTAAACATCCAAACATACAGCGTGAGACCAGAAACTCACACCTGTGCCATCCCATTGGGTGCTAACCCTTCGCATGGATGCACATATATGGTACCTTCGAGAATAGAAGGAGCTACTTCCACTTCTATCCCCATGGTCTGTGGGAACCAATTCCCTGGGAGCTACCTCAACCATGAGCCAACCATACTAGGAGGAAACCATCATCTCCTAGGGAGGTCCATATCTATCTATTGGCCAATAGATCTATCACAATCATATCACATAGCAAGCACAGATGCACACACACATCATTATGAGGATGCAATAACCAAATGCATGCATCATGAATATGACCACCACTCCCCCAGAGTGTGGTGTGGCAAACCATGAGGGAAATCATCCCCCAGGGACACAGAACTTACCTGACAAAGCCTTGCTCTGCAGTTCTTTCCCTACTCTGTGGCTCTCGCCACCGACACTCTCAGTCTCAAGCCCTAATCAAGGCATATATTCATATCAAAACCAATCCACAGGCATCCAAGTACAGAAACATATTATATCAGAATTCCCCTATCCTAGGGTTCAATCAAGTCAAGCCCTTACTAGGCTACTCACAGACCCTTCAAGGTCCATCAGGGCTGCATACAAAGCATCTGAGTCATCACAGACTCAATGTTTAGCACATGCCTGAGCTCTGGCTCACAATAGCCCATAATTCAATATATCACTGGAACGGTCTAAACCTCAACCAAGGCACCGTTCAACTAGCCTCTCAGGCTCAATTCAATCACAATCAAGGCTCTAGCATATCAGATAACCATCACAAGTGACTATCACACAAGCCACACATGCATACACAGAGCCAAGATTCAAAGTTAACCAATTCAAATTCTGAAAGCTAATCCTTCATCACTAAACCATTCTAAGCAAGTTTCTCTACAGAACCCTGGGCTAATTCTAGCCCCAGCTCATATGGGTCACTATTCACAGAAAACCCCAAATCCTAAAATAACCGAGGAAACTCGAGTTTCTTACCTCAGTGGCGACCAGAAAGGCTGCAGGACAGCTTCCTCGAGCTCTGTTGTCAGTTCCAAGCCTTGGGTCTCAGCCAGACTCAAGTTTCAGAGCTTTTCCTTCAGAAAGGAATTCTCACTCACAAGGGGTTTTAAGAGGAAGGATGAAGGATTCAAGCTTTCTAGGTGATTATCTCAAGTTTATAGGTCATAGGGAGATGTTTAGGCCAAGGTATAAGGTCCTAGGAAGCTTGGGTACTCCAACAATGGAGGTTTGGGCGTGGGGAAGAAGAAGGAGTTGATTTTTCCTTCAAAAATCGCGTTTTGACCCTTATATACTCAGCCTGCCCGAAGTCTGGCGCTGATCGCGCCACCTCTGCCGTTGATCGCGCCACTAAGGCGGTGGGTCTGGGGCTTCCAGCGCCAACTTCCAGAACCTCTGGCGCCCCCAGTGCCACATCTGGCGCCATCTGCGCCGGCTGGGAAACATGGTGCCCCTGGCGCCACCATTGGTGCCCCAAGCGTGAGTTTCTAGAGATCATGGCGCTCCCAGCACCGGCTTGGCGTCCTTGGCGCCAAATTCCAGAGGACCTGACGCTCCTGGCGTGGCCATGGCGCTCTGGGCGCCACTTTCTAGTGGTCTGGCGCCATCAGCGTCACACCCTGAATAGGGTTTTCTTCTAAGGATCCTGACACTATCTGCCTGGAATCTTGGCGTCTTCCGCGCCCCACTGAGGGTCCTTACAGAAAAGATATCGAAAATAAATAAATTTCAAATTTTTATAAATACCTAAAACTAAATCAAGAAATTAAAATAAAAAATTGACAAATTAATTCAAAATTATAGATTCATTCTATACAACCTGCAAAAGAAATAAATATTAGAAAGAATGCAAAGGTTATGTTTGTAAGATAGTAAAAGCGCGTACACACACATATATATTTATAATATTTTCTGTATTAAGTTTTAAAAAGATTATTAGGATAATGTTTTTGTGAGGATAAAGAAACACTCAAACTAACTTTTAAAAAAAGGAATTGCTTGCCTGAGCAAAAGCATATGGCTGCTTTGAATACACTCCCTAGTCCCTATAAAAGATTGTTCGCTCAACAACAAGCAACCAACGCATTGAAAGAATGAACGGTGAAGACAAACATGCAGAAAATAAATAAATTCTCACCTTAGCGTTTTTGTAAATCCCCCTGGTCTGGTACATTGATTTAGAGTAGCATGGAAGAAGGGTAGTGTGCCAATCATTGGCAATAAAGATTACATCTTTGCCTGCCAAAACACAGAAAAAGCTTGTAAACTACATTTAAAGTTTTTGCTTAACCTAAGATTAAAGATCAAGGGAAAAACTAGAGAACCATACCATATGGTCTTCATAAATATTTACTGATGTTTAAGTTCAAAACCCTTGGAACTACAAAGTCAATTTCACCAACTAACAAACAATTACTTACATAGACTTTATGTTGACAAGTTTCACAAGCTCAGGTGCCAAAGTTCCTCCAAGGCATAGATCCTTCGAATTACTTAGCAATGGAAAATTTTCTCTTCATTAAAATCCCTCAAGTTTAACAATACAAACACCAGTGATTAGATTTATCACAAGAGACTAATGTTCAAAAATTATTGTGATGATAGCCACTATTGGAAGAGTTGATCACTTGAGCATAAGGTTTTAGTGTTTTACCAAGAGAAAATAAAGGTTTTTAAAAAAACTTGGATCTCTTATTTGATGACACAAATAAAGAGACAGATTAAAAAAGCATGTATATTCATCTTCTTTACTTGCCCTGTTGTTCCCATAAGTTATACCACAAAATTGGTTACAACTTACAAATTACAACTAATCAGTTTCTGTCAAAACAGATAACAGAATAAGCACTTACAAGACCACAACTCTTCCATTTGATCACTCAACTCTAAACCAATTACAAGGGTCAACAGAAGCCTCATCATCAACCCAATTTGACAAATCACCAAAAGGGTCACTCACTATTCTCTGCCTCAACTTCAAAAGAGCATTACCTGCACACACACACACACACAAACCATGTCTCAGCATCTATCTTCCAAGTAGCCACAAGATTCCACAAACTCAAAATTCCATCACTACTAGTCAAGTACCATCTTCATTCAAAGAATAGCACAAACCCAAGTTGTGAAACAAGAAAAAATCTGGTTGTGATATCTAAGGTGAAGCAATAAAGCATGGACTGGTTCTAAGATCTAACATTGTCGTGAGTTGTGATACCTGTAATGCAAGAAAGATTGGTGAATGGACCTAAAGAGGCTTAAAAGCGCGTTTACTGTCATGAAGCTAACAAGTCATGATAGAACGGTGGAAGGAGTGAAGGACAACAACATATTTGTCTTTAGTAAAAGGAATCGAACGCGGAGCCTAAGTGTTTCCTTCATCTTTCGTCTCCAGCTGGTAGCTGAATGGTTTGCCTCGTCTCAAGAAGAAAACCTAAAATGCAAACACCGTTCATTCATTTCATTTAAACAAAGAGAAACGTATCTGAGAGGAGAATGTGAATTTATGATATTGTGGTTGGGGTCGTCAGGGACAAAAGTGATGTCGAGAAGCATGACGCCAGGGTCAATAGGGAGGCATCACGCTCAGTTGGACTCATTTCGCTCCCTTTAGAACCCCAGCTCTATGTCGCGCTACACTCCTTCTTCCCCTAGATCTCCCACCGGCGGCGCCTCCCATTGCCCTACCACAACGACCTCGACCGTGATGGAGAGGAGAGAGGGGAGGAGAAGGGGTTTGGGTATGTCTTTTGATGTGAACTCTCAAAACACCGTTTGGCCCCTTTTTGATTTGAGTGGGCATTTGACCCCAACTGTTACGTTGACCTTGTCTTTGAAATCTATACTAAATTGTCTTCGATTTAGTATATAGAGCTCTACATTTAGACAAGCACACGTATTCGAAGGATGTGAAACAACACCGCTAGGCTATAACAGGGTCAACTCCTAGTTAGGTAGTGGAGTTTATTACTTGGTTACAATTTTGATACCATAATTGGGGGTCAGGGAGTCCAATTATGAAGATAACTATTTGTCCTTGTCGTGTGCTGGTTTTCAAGAAAAACTACATTTTTAACTAATGGGATGCAATGTATTTATGATTGATGTGTGTTTGTTCCTGTGTGTGCTCATTTCCAAGAAAAGTTGTGTTTTTAACTAATGGGGTGCGATGAATTTGCTTGTTGATGGATAAAACTGTGAATGATGGTGTTGTTGTAATGGTTGGATTTTTAGGAAACGTCTTAATTACAGAGGAGACTCTGCCCAAAATTTTATAATGTGTTCTTCTATTTAATTCTTTATCAAATTTTTTAAATGGGCATAAAAGTGTGTTTTTTTATATTGTAATCATCCTCTTTAATTTAGAATTTTCCTAAAATACCAGTCTCGTGGTAATATGGATTGTGAATGAATGAGATGATATTTGATGATTATGATGATGATGATGTTGAAATAAGATAATGTTTATGTGGTTGGTGATGTTTAAATTAGATACTGTTAATGTGGTTGATAATGTTAAAATGAGATGATATTGGTGTTATGATGATGAAATGAAATGATGTTAATGTTATTGATGACATTGAGATGACATGATGTGGTTGATGATAATAACATTGATGAGAGATAATGTTGATGTAAACAATGTCATTATGTGATGTGGATATATATGGATACCTATGGGGATGCATGACGGGTTGCCCTTGCGAGGAAGGATGTGTTCCTAGCCACGTCATGCATTGATGGTGCCCATGGTTGTATGTTGTATACGTCCACCTGGGATGCAGTGACCAGTTGGTTACCCTTGCAAGGAAGGATGTGTTCCTAGCCACGGTCAGTGCATCAGTGAGTCCACATTGGTGTGTTATGTATGTACATGGGGGGTGCATGACAGGTTACCCTTGTGAGGAAGGATGTGTTCCTAGTTGGGTCATACATTGATGGTGCTCATGTTTCATACTTCATGTTCATAAATGGAAATAGAATGAAGGCATGTGCGTACCTGTGGGTTTCAGTGGACTGAAAATGCAGGTATTAAGGGGTCATCAAGTTTGGAATTCCCTAGCGATGCTGACTGAACACCGAGGGGGGGGGGAAGGAATGGCCTGTGCACAACAGGGTGGTCCTGATATGCGGTGAATCATTTTTCCTGTAAAAGGCTATTTCCAGGATATGGTACCACATTACATGCTGATAGATGAGTCAAGTGCATGCATCATTCTAAGTATGATTGTTTGAGTTGTGAAATGAACTGGATGATTGGTTTGTCGGGTATGTATTGGACTGATGGATTTTTGGTAATGATTGTGGTTGTTAATGTTGTTTCCTTCCCAATTGTTGTTATCTGATGCTTGCTGGTTATGTATAATAAACGCACCCTTGCAATTTTTGTACTGTGTGGTTGATACTTGTGATAATCGCGAACTTTCGTTCGTGGGAGCAGATGCGTAGTAGTAGGTGACCTTGGAGGGAGGTCTTCCTTTTGGTTGGAGCCGCCGAACCGACATGATAACGTTGGAAATCTTTATCAACTCTTTCTTAGTCCATTGATTCTTTTTGTTGGTCATGTAATTCCAAACGTAAATATTTGTAAATACAACTAGATTATGTTCTGACATGTGAATGATATGTAATGTTTTAAATGTACATCCATATGTATCCATTTATGTATTTGTTCTGTTGTATGATAATTGTATTATCACGAAAAATTTACTACCATTTTCATAATCAAATTAATGGAGCTTTCATTAAAATTTGAAATTCACACGATTAGAGTTAGTGATATCGTAACGACGAGGCAGGTCGTTACACAAACAACCATGACATTAGTGGTAGTATAGCCTTTCCAATCAACATAAGCAATCTGGAGATGAGGAGGATCATAAACTCGTATATAAGTATCATCTATTTCACCATTACAATCCTTAAAATAAAGGAAATATCTAGTATCCTTCTTAATCTCATTAGGAACATATATAAATGATGAATCAATAGACTTAATCATGTCCTTTGCAAACATACAAAATTTAAAACACCACGACAACGTCTAGATATTATTTCACCTGAATGCTGAAATCTTTCCTCACAATTACAAATCAAACTCGATTGACTCAACATGGAAAATTAAAAACAAGTCAACTTACTCATGAATTCCCACTCTTTGAGTTGGCTTTAAGTTGTATTTGATTTGCAAAATATCACATAATTCAAGAAACAAAGATTTCTTCATTCTAAACAGTTGATAGAAACACATTTGATGACCTTTTAGAATTTCAAATACCTAAAGATGGTCTGTCATGCTTATATCTCTACATGAACTTTTCACAACATAATTCATGAAGTAATTGACAACACTAGCTACAACAAACACAACATTTTTTCCTTAGTAACTTGATCATTGTCATCTAGCTTTGATGAAGAGTCATTTGATGTTATATAATCAGTAGATGAAGACATCCTATACAATTAAAATAATAAAACCAAGATTCATAATACAACAAATTGAAATGGGAGATTAGAAGAAAAAAAAAAAACAAGATTCATATCACAACCAAAATTAGAAACCAAGATCCACAACACAATTAATTTTTTCTAGTTAAACCTTGTAAGTATTCGTGCCATCAAATAGAGGAAAACTAGGGAACTATGCCATAGTGTGAGATTTTATCCATCCAAGTTGCACCTCTAAAAGCAACAACGATATCATGTTTGGCTTTTTATGCATGCATTGATGCTGGTTGGATCTTCAACTAATTCACTAGAACTTGACTCATGTCTCGAATATGCTACAAAACTAGTAGCAACAGTACCTTCACAGACAAATTCCACTTCTGGTAAGAATTTTAGGCCTTACTCTCTAAACTTTGTTACTTTAGGACTCTCCTATAAAAAAAAGCAAAAGGTAAGAATTAATTAACATCATATGCAGTAACAATTTTTGCTTAAAAAGATACTACACATATACATACCTGGATTTTGGCCTCCCACCACTCATCAATGGTCTTCTTCTCTGCATCCCAAACCAAGACTAGTGTCACTTCCAATAAGTTTACACTTTAGTCCATAATTGTCATTCCTTTTTTAAGTTATCCCACTTATTTTTGAATTTTTTTTGGTTTGATATGTTAACTTTGTTGCCTTGTTGTACTTTTCTGCGCTATTTGCCCAATCAATTTTATTGAATTAGGTATGAGGTTTATTTCAAACATAAACCTCATCAATGCACACTTTAAGAAAAACTTCAAGATTTTTATCATACCACTCAACTTTCTTTGTCATAGCAGGAACTTGGTTCAAAGACATTTCCAAGTTTAAGAAATGGAAATTTAATAATTACAACCAATACACAATCATCAAATAAAGAATCCAAAATGAATAAATAAATAGTGTGAATGAATCCTTTCAATTGACAGTTACAAAATAGAATTCTTTAATCTAAATTCAAGAAAGCACATAGTAGGTATTATAAAAAGATAAAATCCTGATCTTAAGCCAAATATAAAATAGTGTGAATTTAGCATAATTTTTAAAACCAGACTGGTCGGTTGTTGAACTGGGAACCGGTTTGATATCTGGTCCATTTTCAAATTAGAATAACCAGCCTGAGACTGACAAGATCGGTAAAAATTGGTGGTCATCAGATATAACTGATTGTGGAAAACTTCAAGAATGCTTATGTTTATTTAATAAAAGAGTGGAACCTACTGACTCATAAAAGCATCCAATGTGGGACTTTGTTCTACTTAGCAAAGAGCCCAAAGCTTAAATCCATTTTATAAGGAGTGCAGCTGGCTAACACACAAATGTTGTCTGATGTGGGACTTTCGGTCCACGTGTTAAAGAAGCCGATGTGGGACTTGTTTCCTCTCATTTGGTCATCAAAATATCTTTCAGATAAAAATGTTCCTATGTAAAAAATTGAAAAAGCACTATTTAATAAGTGCAATAAAAAGCTAAAAGTAAAATGTAGATAATTAAATTTTTATGCACAAATTTAACTATGAAACAATAAAATAAAATTACATATTTGAAATTACACTAACACTTTAGAATGAACACCATCAATCATGTGCATTCAAATTTCATTCATAAATTTTACAATGAAAATAGAGAAATGATTTTACTAGTTAAGATATTATTGTTAAGTCAAAAAATATTTGTGTTTTAAGATGAATTAAAATCCTTTATTATTTTGATTAGATGAAAAAAAAATACAAAGATTAAAAGTTGCGTCTTAAGTGATATCAAATTGTGTCACATACATATACGTCTGTACTTTCAAACGATAGAGGAGACATGCCATGATCTGATATATCATTAAAAAATGGTATTTAAGTATTCATTTATTGCTCTATGTGTCTGAGATTCGTTTTGTAGAGACATTCTCCTAAGATCTATTGAATCCTATAAACAATAAATGAAGCTCAAGATCTAGAAGTTGTCAAAGACCAAAAGACACACATTGCTAGTGATAAACCTATTTTGACTTAAAGTAAGTGGTTTTCTGCTGAAGTGATCAATGTGAAAGCTCACAAGAGTGGTTTTCCAACATGAAGGAGTACGTGCATTTAATGCAAGCCTTAAATACTCTGATGTCCACAATCTTTAGACATGAGCTCAAGTGAAGAAATCTATCAATTTAAATATAACATACACTTGTTGAAAAAGACCTATAAATACCAAAACCTTTGAAAACGTGGACACGAACCTACACGCTTTCATTCAAATTCTTTATGTAAAAAGCTTTTTGTAAATTCTAGTATATTTCGAAAAAAACTCTCAAAACACTTTGAGGGAAAAGATAGTGTTGAGATTGTATATTTGTTTGTAAGATGATTAAGAGTTAGTTATTGTGAAAACAAACAACAAATCCATTTGATTTGTATATAGTCAACAATTAATTGGTAGGACAAAGAATATTGGGTTCTAAAAAGCTTGGTGTAGAGCTTGAGACTAGAGCCAGTAGTAGTGATTGATACTTGTAACTTGTTGGAGTTAGTAAAACTTAGTCGTTAGCCAAGAATTGGATGTAGTCTCAATGGTAAAGATGAACTATAAATCTTTGTGTATGCTTTCATTTCTTTTCTTCCTTAAACTGACCTAAGGTTTGAATTTAATTTTGGTTTGAAAACTTTGTTTTGCAAAATCTAATTCCATTGTCTAAATGTGTATTTGCAAAAATAATTTATCTATCCTATAAAGTTTCTCCGTAGACGATAACTTTGTTTTCCAAGAAAAAGGCTTTACAAATTTCTAAAGTCACAATTCAGCCCCCTTCTTGTTATATTTGTCTTTAAAGTTTGGTATCAAAATTTAGCCTCTAAGGATTGAGCATTTGGTAGTGTCTAGAGGAAAAGATCCTGATTTGTAGATATTAACAACAACAATCATTACTAAGGGAGCATCCCTTATGAGGCCACCAGACTTCATAGGAAAGGACTATCCTTACTAGAAGGACATAATGGAGATGACATCAAGTCCACCCAATACAAACTTTGGTTGATCATTACAAACGAAGACATATTAATTCCTATATACTAGAAGTAAAATGGATCAACACTGATCTTGCTATAATGGAGCTAAACACAAAAGCTCATTATACAATTTAAAAATAGAAACATTTAGCTCTTTAGTTTTGTAAAACTTACAATTTTGATACAATTTTGATCTGTTCATCAAATTCAAAAAGAGTTTATCATTAAGAAATTAATTTGATGTAATCCAAATTTTAAAATAACATTAATAATTTATTTAATCTATGTTACAATCAATGTTAACCTCTTAACAATCAACTCTTTCATATTAAGGGAAAGATTAAAATTGTAATTTTTTAAAAAAAAAATACAAGATCAAATACCTCTATTTTAAAATAAGAAACTAAAATTACAAATTTTAAATAATAAGACTAAATATCTTCATTTTAGAATATGAAATCAAAATTACAAATTTAAAAAAAAAAAACCAAAATTACATTGAAACCATTATATTATCACCACTTCACTCATCCTAAAAGAAATATGTTAACATTTTAAAATTTTCGTTTAAAGATTTATCTGCTACTAAATCAAACTGTTTAGATTTCTTTGAATAAAATAACAAAAAACTGCTTAGATTTTTTTTTCCATCACTTTAATCCTCTATAAGGACTATGGTGACATTTTGGATATCTGAACCACTAATTTAATGACAATTTTATGAAGCAATGATAGTTTAATTCAGAAAAGATTTTTTTAAAGGACTACTAATGCATAGATGGGGGCAACTGCTACTCGTTTACTCAACCCCTATTCAAGATTACTTGTGTTTCTTTGATCAAACCAAAATTGCGAGCTCGCTGCAGAAGCACCACTACTTGCGAGAAGCACGGTGAGGCCAGACTCGAGTTGCCAATATGACTTAACAACCAACAAATCTACCTATATTTCATGGAACCTTGCAAGGACACTAATTACAAAAATGGTAACAGTAAGTAGAATATTAATGGATTTTGGTAGAGAATAGAGCCAAAAAAAAAAAAAATTAGGGGGGAAAAACTGTAAAATACATTCTGTTGAGTAAACATCCTAGTTGATATCATGTTAGCTCGACTGCTCAAGCCCAGGTAGAGAAGTTGGCTGAAGGTTTGATTTGGGGGGAGCATCTGCAGACTGCTTTAGGGATCTTCGCTTTTCTTCTCCTTGCAGAGAAGCTGCTGTCTTCTCGGGGTGAAAGTGAGTTCCTTCCAAACCCTGTTCCGGCTTTCTCTTTACCTTTTTCTTTATTAAAACACCATCTGCACCCTTGACATCATCCAGAGAACCACTTGAACTTCCCTTTGCATTTTCTTGTTTTGGACCATTCACAGAAGGATTGTGAACCCGTGCAGCGGTGATTGTATTAGAAACTGTCTTGTTTAATGAAGTATGAGTATGACTGGTAGAGTCTGTAGCTAACCTTTCTCGCATGGGCTGTTGCGAAGTAATTGGACTAGGATCAAATTGAGCATTCTCTTGTCCAGGTGCCAATAACTTTTTCCTCTTAATTTTCTCCTGATCCTAACAATGAGTAACCAGAGAGATAGAAAACTAAACATTCTCAAAAATACCAAATCCTGATTGTCATCTGTATACAAAAAACAGAAAGCAAGTTCTCCAATTCTTCTGACGTCAATGGCCAAAATGTATTCGTAGCATTTTAAGAGTTTGTACAGAGAAGAAACAAATTGACGAAAGCTCCTCTATAAAAGCCTTGATGGCAACAGGAAAAAACATGATTATTGGAGCATCCTCATTTTGGAAGGCCAAAGACTAAAGACGACAATAGTTGTCAATTAATTTTAGAATTCATACATGCAAGAGAATTAGTCTCTCTAATAGACTAAGGCTTGGTTTGGATAAACTTTTCCATAAACACTTATAGAAGAAGAAAATAAGGTAAAATGAATTGAGCTTCTTCCATTAGCTAAAATCAACTATTGCATTTAACTTTTATGGAAGCTCTTTTCATTTAACTTCTCCAAAAGCTAAAACGCATAAGTTGATTTTAGCTTATGAAGAAACTGAATGCATTTTACCTTCTTAGTTTCTTCTATAAGTAATTATGGACAAGTTTATCAAAACAAAACCTTAACTATATTAACAGATTCAACACCATACTATAATAAGGCCAAAAGAATGGTTAGGTAGAACAGTAAAATGGTTAGGTGGTTAAATTTTATATCAAAGACTTTAGCTTAAATAGTAGGACAGGGAATAGAAGAGGAGCATTCAGATTTTTTATAGTTTTGGAAACAACAAATTGACTCAATTGTAAAAGGGGAAACCCCTGGAAGGGAAAATCCTCTTTCTGTTGTGATTCAACAAAATTGTGTATTTGCTCTCTTTGTTCTCTAGATTTCTCAGTTCTTTTTGTTGAGTTTGTAACAATTTGGTTTGAGTTGCCAGATCTTGTTTTTCCATGGACAGCATGGAAATAATAGAAGCTCTGGCAAATACGATGCAGTTCTTGACGATGATCAATAACCATGGGGCATGGGGTGCAATTATGTTCTCTAATTCTTTGGATGCTCATGTGGCACACAGATAATTCTGAATCAATCTTTGATGAACCTTTGGCATAGACAAAAAAAGTTGAATTACCTAATTTTGATAGCAGCAGCTAGAAGGGGTGGATGGCTTAGGTATTGTCTTCTTAAGGCACACCAGACAAAGCTGACTATAATGGTAGTACAACTTGTGTCTGTCCACATGCATGGAGAAGCAGTGCAATGGTTCCAACTTTTGAGGTAAAAGAAACGGGGCTTGGGCTTGGTCTAGGAAGGATTGATGGCAGCATCAATGCAAGGGTTTGGGATTGGTCTAGGAAGGGTTCCCCTAGTAGTCAACTAAGGGGGCAGAGAAAGGAGCAGAGCAGATTAGAGAAAATGCCAAAAACCACTGAACAAAAAATATCAATCTCCCAGTCAGATTCTTCAGATTGCAAAACCATGTCTGACTAAGAATCCATAAATTGCAAAATCTGAATTTCCATTTTAGCCAAGGTGAATCAGATTTAACACATCCAGGAAATAATAGCTCAATAAGTTAACATTTTAACAATATTTTCAGTGATTCATAATTCATAGTTATCTATTTAAAGCCATAATTAAGGTAAGGATGAAGAGACAAATTAAAACACTCCTGTTTTGTTTCCACATAGGTATTTGCAGGCTAGACCACAAATTACGATCGTGAGACTCCTTAAATTTCAAAACAGAGAACATGTAAACTGTTAAGGCTTCTTTGTTTTAAAAGAGATTTTAGAATTACTACACCAAAGTTAAATGCTATTATTTATTGCAAAGGCATACCTTATGTCTGCTGTACAGTGCTCTGCACCTCTCCTTTGACCTGCAAATTGCACGCTTTATCCCATGGTTGTCCATGTAACCATTTGGCCATAATTCCGCAAGCTGAAGAGGACAATGCTCTTGAAAGTGAGAAAAAATGTTTATAAAAAGCAAACATAATTTAGACACCAGAAACTGCAATGCATATGCAATACACAGTCACACACAAAAAGTAACACAAGCTTCTGAAATAAGAGAATCATTTATGAGGACTCACAAGAAGGAAAACATTGGCAACCAAGAAAATTTACATGTGTGAAAATACAATTGAGAATCCTTTTCTTTTCAATGTTTTCAACATAGTTATCAATCCTAGATACCAATGCTTAGCAGCCAAACCTCAAAAGTTATAGCGGGATAGTGAATAACGTGATTGCTATTTTAAAGATTATTATACAGATATATGATCCATCATTACTTAGATAATTAAATATGCTAAACAAATACTAATAATTAATATTTCTTGGCTTATTCCACACTATCAATAAAAAAATCATAGGTCTTGAGAAAAACGTACAATTAAATAAAAACAAAAATGAAGGAAGAAAAATATCCATTAAGTCAGATAATAGAGATGAGAACAGAGATGGGTGTTGTAAAAATTTCCATACATGCGAGGCTCCGCAGGTTTCGTTGCACAGCAAAACAAAGATAAGAGAGACAAGAAAGGGCTTATCAACCACAGAAAAAGGAAAAGAGCAAACATAGGAAAATTGAGGGTTGGGTCTGAAAATGGAAGGAAGTCAATTTTTACACTTAAATAACCCTCAAAAATGCTTTCCACTTTAGAGGCAGAAAAGGATTTTCACTGGCTTCTCAGCAAAAGAGGCTACAACAGCTGTGAAGCAAAAACAACCCACCTACTGCAATTTTGTCACATCTGAATGACATTCTACTCTGCACCTCCGCAATTGCACCACGATGGTGCACTATTGATAACTATGGTATTGAAAAGAAGGGATAGAAGATATTTTAAATAGTACCAATTTAGTAATTTTAACTTAAACTAGGAGATACAGTAAAGAAAATAAACCAAATCAAACCCAGAGGAAGGAGGTACTTGAAGTCTGACAACTAAAAGCAAATTAAGTTTATAATTCTCTGTAGCATAAATTCATCATTCAACTCATGATAAACACTAAAAATACATTAACTCTCTGCTAGACATATATTGAGAGGAAGGTGTAGAAAATTTTAACCACCTCAGCATACAACTTTCTGATTTGCGGACCAGCATTTTCATCTAACCCCTGGAACAATTGCAAATAAGATTCATTAAGAACATACTTCAAACCGCACAGAATCTACAAAATAAATACTCAAGGTTCAAACTTCTGTACATCAACAAAAAGGTCATAGAGATCACAAATCTTGTCTTCCAATGCAGTGTCCATACTAAAATTCTTTGTAGTCATTGGTTTCCCATCATGACCTAATTCTTGCTCCCCAGATACTCCAGCTTGCTTCTGTAGCTGAAATGCAGGAAAACATGAAAAAGCATCCCATATTAAATAACCAAAATCTTCATTAATCAATCTAAATTAGAGTTATTTCCAGTAAAATTGCAATCAAGATACAATGCAAACATCAGGAAATATATCAACAAAACTAGATCGAGTTTATAATTACAACTAATGAAATCCCTTTCCAGGTAAAAATGATACATAAATAAACATGCCAAAATAAGGATTTGCATATAAAACTCAAAATTGCATTGAATCGATATAAAAGCATCCATAAAAAAGAGAGAAAATAAGTATACTATGAATTATAACTATAATAGGGGGAACCAAAAAGTAGCTATATGAACCAGCTAAAACAAGCAAGAAGTACTGAATATTTGATTTTGATATGGAATGAAATAGCAAGTGTAACTATAATAAACCTTGGATTCCATAGTTGGGGCCTGCATCTTAATCATCTCAATAACTTCTTTCTTTATCTGTTGAAACCTAACATCTTTCTCCTGCTTCGCAGACAAACCCATACTGATCATAATTTTTAAGTTTCTCTGTAGCAGGAAGACATTGAATAAGATAAGTTTCAATTCAAGCATAAATGATAACTAAAATTACCTATCTAACGATGAATATAAATATAAATTATAAATAAAGAGAAGAATAGTTGCAAAAATTCATTGACAACATAAACAATAAATCATAGGTGGGAAATTACTTTTTTTTTTTTTCGGATTGGGTTGTAAAAGAGTGGAGTTCATGGTTGAGTTTGTTTGACTTTTATACTGAAGAATAACTTTTGAAATATAATTACAGGAAATCACTAGAAAATTAGAGTCCACTTGCCACAAAATTAATTTTGTAGTGATAGGAATGTTAGAAAAAAAAATTATCATGTAAAGAGTGTATCTATTACCACAAATTAGGGATTAGAATGATTTTTCATATCCATGATTGATTCATTCCACCCTAATCCGTGATTATAAATAGTGTGGTTATAGAACACATGCAACTTCTACTCACCAAGGCAACAAAGTTTTACTTTTCCTAAATCTGTTTCTATAGCATTAAAAATGTGAGCTTGAGAAACTTGATCAATTACAAGTGTGTTTGGTTCAATTCACTTAATAATTACTTATTTTTGCCCACTTCATGAGAGAGTTTTTAAGAAATAAGCTAGTATTTCTCCCAAAATAATCTATACCAATCTTGCACTTAGAATCAATTCAGGAAGGCCATATGTCACTGGAGTCACCAAAGTCTAAAGAAAGCAGGTCCTTCATTCCTGAAGGAGAACCAGTTTTTTATTAAAATGAAAGTTGGCAAACAATCAATTAGAAATAAGAAATTCATAGACTCAGACATGGCTCAGGCTAGGGTGGGCAACCCTCATAGGTCCCCCACGGTGGGAGATGAATTTTTCACTTTTAGATTTATTATCTTTTAAATCAAAGGTCCACATTTTCTTTTTTATAATAGATAATTATCTTTCCTTCTAACAAAAAACCTCCATTTGCAGTAGCTTCACTCTCCCCAATCCCTTCATCCAACCCAATCTGCCCCATTATCGCTCTCCTCTCAATGACCATCTCTCCCTAGGCTCCCAAGTCCCACCACCAGCACAACGCGAACCCTCCAATGCTGTCGCACTGCCCTCGTCTGGTTCCACAACGACTGCCTCACTGCCACCAACAACGAGCCCTCTCCTTCCTCATCTACTCCTTCAACTGCGCTAACTACCGCGAGTCTGCCTCCAACACCGCTGCACTGCCCTGGTTGAGTCAGTCTCTGACCTGCGTCAGAGCCTCTAGGCACACAGCTTCAATCTGATAGTGTGCATCAGAAAGCCCTAGTCAGTGCTAGTGGACTTGGCGAAGGCCATCAACACTGGTTTTCTTTTTTGTTTACGGTGGGTTGTGATTTGTTTTGGTTTTAGGTGATTGTTTCAGGTAGCGCTTTGTAACGGTAGTTTATGGTGGTTGCAAGGTTATGCTGTCCTAGGGTGGTTTATGGTGAACGTGTCGATGGTGGCTAGTGTCATTGCAGCAGCGGTTAAGCAACGAGATGGAGTGAGAGAGAAGGGGGTGGAGACAGATTGGGAAAAAAGAAGCAAAAAAAGAAAAAAAAATGAATCCTTTATTTTAAAAGTAATAAATCTAATGGTGAAAAAATCATCTGCCACCATAAAAGGACTGCCCACCCTAGCTTGAGCCCTTAGACATATGACATTCAAATCATAAAAGGGAAAAGGAAAATAAAAAGGAAGAGATGAGAATCAATCTTTAAGAAGGTCACAAAATTAAGTCACTCAATCAAACCACGATGTGATTAGGTCACGAATGTATTCAACGCCTAAAGATGGTATTGTTAAATCATATCCTAATCACTAAACAAACTACAAATTGTACAAAAGTTCAGGATAGTGGACTGGACAGCAAGATAGGTGATTTGAGAGATGCAATAATTAGTTTCCATTTTCAAATTTTGTATAACTTTTGGGTTAAACAACAAAAAGGCAGCCTAGTGCTATAAAGCTCCTGCTATGCATTGGAGGATTATAACCAGAAACTGAAATATATACTAAAGGATTATCTGTTATGTTTATTGAGCTTAAATACCTTTAGTGTTCTGAGCTGAATCAGATGCCCAAGAATACTCATAAGACGGTTAAGTAACTCCTTTGATACTTTCCCTTGGCTTGCCTGCTGCAACAGAAACATATAGTCAATATTACAATATGATAAATATTCTATACTCTAAATACCAGATCCAGTGAAATAGAAATATTTTATACAATGTCCAAACTGAGAAGACTTTTGAGAAAAAAAATACAAAACTGTGCATATATCTAGAAGCCTTTAGCATGACAACAAGAAAACAAAATTGCCAATACCGCTAATCTAGCAACTTTAGCAAGTTTCAGCTTTATTTCTCTAGGCAATCTCCGTTTGACACCCTGAGGTGTGGTATCAAGCTCCTGGTTTTCCATAGTTGGTGGCCTTGCTGTAATAATATTTAAAAGTAAAACCTTAGCATTAGCGACAAACTTCCCACATTGCCTATAATGTGAGCTTCAAAACATTTTCCAAACTTACATTCTGCAACTATCTTCTCCAACTCTCGAATAGCTTTCTCAAGTGTTGTAGTTTTAGGCCTAGCAGTAGAACCATCTTTCTTGAGTACATTTTCAGATTTCTGCATAAGCTTCAAACAAGATCTTGATTAACACATTATATGTTACACACATAACAGTTCACTTTCAAAACTTTTGTTGGCAGAACTAATTTAAATAAGATCATGTTATCTCACCAAGTGCACACTGCATGGATAGTATAGTTTGCCAAAATCTTAAAGAAAAACCAACCATGTATATCATTATCCCTTAAATAGAAATTATTTTGAATGAAAAAGGATGACCCACGATGGCCAAGGTAACAAGTCAATCGATCAAATTGAAGCAATAATGCTACACTGTTAAGATCTGATCACAAGGTATAAGACTCTTTTCAAGTTGTCTTTTACATATTTTTTTACCACAATACCCTTAATTAACTTACAATAAATGCTATAAGTTAACAAGATAAATTCATTATTTCTCTTACAAGGATTGGAGAAGAAGAATAGGACACTTTAATTAATTAGGCAAAAAGTAATTAAGTGGAAAGAGTGATGACGAGTTAACAAAATTTTAAGGGTAATTTTGAAAAAATAATACAAATTGCTAATAAATTTAATGTTGCTAACCAAATTAACCAACTTTCTTTAAGGATATGAATTAGTTAAAAGAATTTTATATTTAGGGACAAAGGTAGTAATATATAATATGGTATACATTACACATTTATCTCTATTATATAATATATTATGTATTAACATTTTTCTATATTTTATAAATATTATAAAATACTTTATCGGGCAAGCCCTAGCACAATAGTAAAGTTGTGCCTTGTGACCGGGGTTATGGATTTGAATCCGAAAACAACCTTTTTGCATATGCAAGAATAAGGTTGTGTATAATGATCCTCCCCATACCTTCACATAATGAGGAACCTTCGGGTACTGGGGTACATTGGTTTTTAGTTTTTATTATAGAATAATTTATAGTATAATATATGATTAACTATAAAAATAAAAATAAAAGGCAAAAGAAAACCTCCCCAACTGTATGACTGTTTGGGTTGGAGAGTAGCCCAATTCAGGATGTAGATACAACACCCACTCCCACACAAAAACAAAGTAAGAAACCTTGGGCTCTCCCACTACAATAGTTAGTTTTTGTGGTGTGGTTCTCTCAAGATTCTTATCAATTTGCATCAAAGCTTTTCACCATGTCTCTAAATTGCAAACGAACGATGCGGATGGTGATGACAACATTGCTATCCAATTGCAAGGAATGAGACTTGAGTCCCAAGTTGGAAGTATGGGATCTGGGTGTGGCGTTTACAAGGCTTTAACATGGTGTACTTGGAATCATACAAATCAGATTCTTTTCCATAATGTCTCCTTTAATGGCCACAAACTCTTGGAAGATGCCAATTTTTTCTGTTGGTCCTGGCTGAGGAACTTAGAGGATGGTTTTGATACACCTTTCTATTACTGGTCTAGCAATTTAAGAGAGTTTTTTGTATCTAGGGGGATGGGCTAATCCAGATGTACTTGTGTCTTTTGTTTCTGTTCCCGCGAATCTGTCAGAACTTCATTGGCTTTGGTCTAAATCCTTTAAAGTTCTGTGTTGATTCGGCGGTTTTGTATCCATGCCAGTACTTCTCGTACTGGTTTTCTTTTATATATATAATCTATCTTTGCTGATCAAAAAAAAAAAACACACTTTTTCCAGGCACACAGCATGTCATGCTTCAATGTAATCTGTTAATCACAATGGAAGTTGATCTACTAGAAGTGCTTATTTGGTGGGCAGTTCAATGCTTCATATGGTAACTATGGCTTAGAATGGAGAATCCCTTAATTTAAAGCTGAATAGCAAAAATGAATTGATATAAGTGCAGCAGCGAACCTATTAAATTATATAAATCATATTGGAAATAAAATAAAGACAACGGAAAAGCAGCTACATAAACTTACTGGTGTTTGTATAGCAGATTTTCCCACAGACAAGTTAAGATCTGGCAGTTCACGGATGCCATTTTTATATTTTAACCGACCAGTCTTTCCTAGATTGTCAATATTACTTGAGGTTTTTCCAGACTGGGATTTGGAATGTGCAGATGCACTTTTTTCATGGTACTTCTGATGTGAAGTATCAAGCAAGCCACTTGCATCTTTATATTTATCACTAGTGTTCTTAGATTGAAGTACTCTGGTCTTCTTTTTTTCAGTATCTTCTACAGCAGCAGGAGCATCATCAGTTGATACTTTCAAACAAACAGGAGGATCCAACATTGGTCTAGTGTCCGCAGTTTTCCTTTTCGAACTAATTCCAGACATATCCAATTGATTCTGAAATTTCATGTCTTTGTAATGTTCACCAGGTATGCCCAAATTATGGGAGGAACTAATTGTATTTTTCACAGGTAATGATGCAGTCTTTCCAGCAGCAGTCTTGCCCACTTTTGCATGTTTATTTGACACATGACTATCAATATTTTCTCCAGGATTCTTTGGAATATCTTTTCGGCGCCTTTTCTTTGCTTGATGGATAGGTAATACTGGAGGTTCATTTCTTGTAATATAGAAAGAAACAGAAAATCAAAGAAATCAGGAATTTGTGTTAAAAAATTATCTACATTCTACTCAAACTATAGTTTAATAGATTCAAAATGTTGGCACAGCATACGTAAACAAGTGTCACGGGAAAGAATATTCAACCATAAGCCAAGAAAAAATGTTACCAGGAACAGCAAGAAAGAACTCCACAACATCAGATACTAATAAAGGCATTAAGTTATAACTGATGAAAAGTTTAACTCAAACAAAGTGATAGGTTACTTTAAAGAACATAAAAGTAAATTCATAGTTTAGAACAATAGAGTAATAGGCCAACCATCAGCAATGAAACAAGACCAACATTTCAAGCATAAATTAACAAGTTACAGGAACCCTAATATTAGTTGTTGTCACTACTCAAACTATGACTGTGAATGATACATCATACATGATCTCATTTCATGTTTATATAATAACACAAGCATATATATAACTCATGGAGGCAATATTATTCCACTGACTTTAGTATTATACCCATCAACTAAAAAAGAGGAAAGTGCAAAGGCTTCCAAAATTAAGTGGTTCACAAAGAAAAGATATAGACATAAAGAGCACAACCCAGTGCATGAGGCTCCCATCTAATGGGATTTGAGGAGGGAAGATGTACACAGACTTGGCCCCGCAAGTGAAGAGGCTATTTCTAGGATTCAAACTGGATACCTCCAGGCCACAAGGCAGCAGCCTTAGTGTTGCACCAAGGCTAGCCCTCACAAAGAAAAGAAATTGACATGCTCAGAAAATATTCAAACAAAAAACACTTACATGCGTTCCAATTTCCCCCTATTTACAAAGAATCCATCATGTTTGATTGCAGAATTATCAACCTCAAAATACTCATCCTGCAGAAAGAACAGTAGAACTACATAAAAAAACTATGCAAGGTGAAATGGCAACAATATAAGACAATACAATTCCTGTCATCATCAATCAAAGGTCAAATAGTCAAAATGTCATGAGCAAGGTTTTAAAAAACGGTCCATGACCATATTTGGGCCGCAACATCAAGATTTTTTAACTGTCTGCGATTTGCCACAATATCAACAAACGCGACGAAACCGCAACGTGACCGCGACCGATATTTAAAACCTTGGTCATGAGTCATGACAAATAAAAACAGTATAAAAAGATGCCAACCAATTCAGCATCATCAATGAAAGAGTCTTCTGTATCATACTGATCATCAGGAACATCAAGTGCATCCTCCTCATCACTGCTGTCCTTACCCTAAAAATGATATGAGTTTATAGTAAAATACTTACATATGCATCTATGATATGAGTTTATAGTAAAAACCAATTTATTTTTGTGCAGAGCATTGAGAAACAATCTCAGGAAGCAACACACCCATACCATGTAAAGGCGTTCAATCTTCTCTATTACAGCACTGAAACGGTTTGTCTGAGGTGCACCCTCTTCTTCAATCTCCTTAGGTTGTCCCTAAAAGGACAAATGTTATTAAAATAGTGAAACACAAAACCAAATAGTCACATACAATTTCAGAAGACAATATGCTGATTCCTGCTGGTATAGAAGTACCCAGATGACAAATAATTATACTATAGCATAAAACAAGATAGAGTCAATTCGAGGCTTGATTACCTTGACTCCATATAATTTCATGCTACAAATAAATAGATATATACTATTGTATAGTTTTGAATTATAAGAACAGAATTCAAAAGAATCAAAACAACAGCACTTGTCCTATTAAAAAAAAAGTAGGAGCCAGATACTGGTGAACTGTAGCCTATTTACATTTTGATGTTTGCTAACTTATTTGTTTCCCAAATAATAAAGCCTTATTCAGATCTATCTAATAATCTCAAAAGAAAATTCAGCTAATAAAAATATCTACATATAAGAATATGTATTGAAGGTAGAAGACAAAGGTATGGAACAACTAAAAAATCATGCAAATTATACTTTATTGATTTTTATGCCAAATACAATGCCCTTTAACATGCCTTGAATCAATGGTAATGTTGCTGCTGTGACGAGGAAGTCATGGGTTCACCTCTTGGGAAAAAGCCTCTCCACTTGGCAGGGGTAAGGCTTTGTACATCTACCCTCCCCAGACCCCAAGAGATGAGAGCCTCGCACACTGGATCACCTTTTTATTAACTACCTTAAACTAATGAGAAAAATCTAAGGCTTCAGTTATGAAACTAGTTAGCATAGCATTAACGCCATTTACACCTATATATATCACTTTAAATAAAGGCAAATGACATGATGTTCCATCAATTCACCAAATTTAAAAGAGGACCACACATTAATAGTGTGTTACTGTGTTTGAATTTGCATCTGGGATGCACATTTTCACGTCCAGTCAGCTAATCGACATAGAAGCAACATTTCCTTGCTTTAGCGTTGATGCAATTATACCATGCCAAAACCAGTGTTGTTAAATAGCAGCCAAGGCAGAATGGCGAGGTGGAATTTTTGCCAACCACCATAGGCAATTTGTGAAGAAAGGCCCACAATTGTGGCGCCATAAGTTGCAATGGCATGTTTATATGGCAGAATTTTGGCATTCCGCCATCCACCACTGATAACACTGGCCAAAACACAAATACAAACAGACAGATATTAAATCAATAGGCATAACAAATTCAATCTAAAAAATATGAAGTCAAATACAACTACTTCCGTGAGCAAATTGACTTTGCCACGACAAAAACGATTTAAATAATTTTCCATAAGAGCAGTGCCACGCAGCACAAACCATTGACGAAAACCAACAAGAAACATTGTGGCATAACCCGAATCCAAATAAAGTCAATAGGCATAAAGCATTCAACCTAATAAATTTCAAGTCAAATACAAGTATTAACAATTCGACTTTGCCACGACAAAACCCTCTTGAATAATTTCCTGTAAGATCAGCGCCGCACGACACAAACCATTGTTGAAAATCCTGGCACTTCCCAGTTAACAACATGCCAGGTCAATCATTAACAGTTTAGCAGAACGTAATCCTAAAAAATAACACTATCCTAATTCCTAACTCTTATTTCATTCCGAAAAAAAAAAGTCACAGCTCAGTCAAAAACCACTCTTGCAAATTAAAATTCAAAATATCATCCATACACCGCAGTAACCCCCTCACAAATTGCAACCTACTCACCGAATCACAATGTACATGAACAGAAATTTCAGAAACAGAAACACATAAACCTAAATGAAAATTTCAGAAACATATTATTACTCGAAACAACAATTTGGAACCTAAAAAGAGGCTCACCGGAGAGATTCTGGACTCGAGCGCAGGGTTCGCATTGGGAGCGCGGTGCTCCGGTGCGGAAGCGGATCCATTGTTGACCTTGTTGGCGTCCTTCATGAGCTTCTTCCATGACACTATGGTGGTCTCTCCCGGCCGGAGCTCCACCGTGAACATTTGCCGGTCGCCTTTCTTCACGAACGCCGACGGAGCCCTCGTCGTCAGCGACGAGGAATCGCCGCCGCCGACGAGAGGAGCCGCCTCCTCCTCCGCCATCGTTCGGCGAGTTTATCGGGAGTCGGTGCGAGATTTCGGGGAGAAATTGTTAGAGCGCGAGAAACATGGCGGAAGACGAAAAGTTAATAATAATAAGCCCTAGAAACTGACAAGCGAGAACAGATAGAACGAGAAGAGGAAGAAGTGGAGAAGCGAATTGGGATTGCGCGGGATTCAAAATTGAGAGGAAGAAAAGAAAGATAAAAATAAAAGAAAATATTATGGAAAATTAAAAAAAAAAAAGAAAAAAATGGGATTGTGAAGGGGTTTAAAGTTTAACTGCAATTGCCACTCGATCGTAAAATTTGTCCAGTCTTCTGTTTTCCGAGAGTGAGAGGGGATATGCTTCATAGGTAAGTCAAATTTCTAATACACTCCGTATGAACAATGTATTCTCCAAAATATTTTTCATGTTATTATGGGTTTCATATATGAATTGACTAATTCATACATTTTACTAAATAAGTTAAAATAATGGCGTGTATATGTAGATCTCCAACATGCAATCTTTATGTTATTAAGGTGACATTCCATAACTAATAAGTCAATTATATTAAAAATAATTAATATTAAAAATAATTAATACTGATACATATAATATTAAATTTTTTAATGTATATTTAATACACATATAAATTTACATAATAAATTTTGTAACAATTGATTTTGATATAATAATTAAAATATTTTTTACATATAAAATCATAAATTTAAATAAAAATACTTTAATTATTGATTTAAAAATAACAATAATTAATCTATGATTTTATATGTAAAAAAATACTTTAATTATTTGATCAAAATCAATTGTTACAAAATTTCTAATGTAAATTTATATGTATATTAAATATACATTAAAAATTTTAATGTTATATGTAACAATATTAATTATTTTTTAACATAATTGGTCTATTAGCTCAGTTGGTTTTAACTTACTGATTGGACAATCTATATAGTCCATACGGCTTGGCTAATCCGTCATGTTCTTACGGATTGCGAATCTGTAAGGACCTTACGGATTCGTCAATCCGTATGAAGGTTATGGAATTCATAACCTTCATATGGATTGAGCAATACGTATGGATTATATGGATTAGTCAAACTGTATATGAAGCTTGTAATAGCGCGAGTGGTATTTTCGGAAGTACATTGTTCATGCTAGGTATATTAGAAATTTAGATGGTGTATGAAGCATATCCCGAATGAGAGGGAGGGAAAAGAGAATTGGGACAGGTAAGGGCATTCTGTGGGCTGGACCCGTTTCTAGTGTTTGATTTGATAGTTTTTTGGCCTTGCTATTTACATTCCCACTTTTACTAAGTAATCCCCTATTTTACTAAGTACACCCCATAGTCCCTTTTTGCCTCATAATTATCCATTATACATTTTTTCTTAAAGAAGTATACCCCTTTTGCTTCCTAAAAATATCTTTCCAAAATTACATATACCTATTTCAGAATTGTATATCCGGAGCTATGAATCATAGTTCCAGATATATACTTCTGAAATAGGTATATTTTTCAATAAAATATCACTTAAGAATTAAGATCATTAATGAGAAATAAAAAAAATGATAAATATTTATCTTATACCCATGTTTGTTAGTATTATTTTCATTCTACCATTAGTGTTTTTTAGTCTTATCTTTATTATTCTTTAAACCCTAATTTTAAACTATCTTCACCATATATTTATTATATAATATTGTGTTTTCATAATTATTATACAATATTTTGTATTTTCCTTCATGTGACACTATGATTTAAGGTACATTCATCACTAATTTCATATATTATAAACCTTAATTACAAAGCAAAGCTTTTGGCAATGGTTTCTTTTAAGTGTGTTCATTCATTTTCTAATATAAGTCTACATCAACAATTCAGTGCTACATGAAATTAGTGATAAATATACGTTTAAATACATGATCAAATTCTATTAATTGAAATACACTCCAACGTCTATATATTTGAATCTTTTACTTTTGAAGTCTACTTACCTTCCTTCGAAACATGGAGACCTAGATTTTGAATCATTGAGGCCAATTTTCTTTTTCTTTTTCAATTGCTTCAGGCCATTACTCTCACTATTTCTTGTTCAAAGATTTAAATTCAAAATATTTAAATTTATGCAAACTAATTTTTAAACGTTTTAAAATGGGACGGTTACTGTCAACCATTTATTTATTATATTGGCCATTGTCAACACCCAATTTTGTTTGGGTTACTTACTATTTTATATATAAAAAAAAAAGATAAAAGAAAAAGAAGAAAGTTTTACTTAATAAACTAACATTTTCTTCCTACACCCAACAAGTTTCTTGATAAGACAGCGAAAAATAAAAAATGCCTTTACGTATATACAGATTGGCAATCCGTAAATAATTTAAAAATAATGACTCATGCAAGTCTTGAACCTGCAATCTTCGTGTTAATAGCACAAAGCTCTAACCAACTAAGCTAATAGGCCAATTATATTAAAGATAATTAATGTCGCTATATATATCACTAAAATTTTTAAAGTATATTTAATACACATATAAGTTTACATAATAAATTTTATAACAATTAATTTTGATATAATAATATATATTTTTACATATATAAGTTTTTATTAAACTTGTGATTTTTATTTAAAATTTATATATGTAAAAAAAATACATTATTACTCCCTTCACATAAATTTAGCCCCAAATGGTAATACAAAAAAAAATAATAAAATACTCCCTTCCCATCATGAAGCTCCCACACACTTCATCCACGCAACTAGACTTCCTCGTGCACAAAGAGCATTGTCACACCATCTCTTCACGGTACACAAGCTCTTCAAAGTCATGTGTTGTGCCTCATAGGCCACTGACTACATACAAAAATGGGAAGTGCTAGATAAAGAAGCAAGATCAAAAGGGAAGTCAACCATCTCCTTTTTTCTAAAATAAAGAGAAGGATTGACATGCTCATTGGGACCACTGGACAAGGATGTGCACAATTCTTTGATGGAACTTTTTCTCTTCCTCTGTATATTATCATAAGAAGATGAATAAAGGGGATAGATTTTTCTTCCTAGGACTGAGGGAAAGGTTCTTCTCTAAAAGAAGAACTTTGATTGTATTTGGGGTACTAAACTCTTACTAGAAGGAAAACTTCAAATTGGTAATCCTTTTTAATTACCTGTCATTTGATGTTCCATGAATGACACTACATTATTAGATTGTGGTGATTGATGATGTTTGTGGGCTGAAACTTTTGCCCTCAGAGCTGTATGATGTAATGATTGGACACTACCTTCATATCTTTATGTGTTTGTCAATTAATATTCATTCATATAATTGCATTGTGTTAGTTATCCCTTTTGTGTGTTTTCGCAGTACATAAATCAAATTTGACTTGATCTGTCTAAATTTTGATGCTTGAGATGGAGTTGGTCCCACTGTTTTAAATGATAAATGCATCTGAATATACCTTTTTTTTGTTTTTACTTGACTTGTCAATGCAATGATAGAAAAATTGATTTTTGGTTCATGAATTCAAAGGTAGTTTACACATGTTTGACAATATGTTGTTTTGAAAAGTATATATATTAATATGCAAATGTGCAGCCAATTCAATGATAAACAATAGCAAAGATTGTTGTTCTAATACAGCAAGGTCATGCTTTTCTTGTTCAATATGATCTCTAAATGAATTTGAACCTTGAATCAGTCTCACGAGTTGCTAAGTGTGGATTTTGTTTATTTTCTTTTGTTGTTCTTTGCCTTTTTTTTATTGTTATTGTTATTTAATTCAAAATGTGTATGCAAAGAGTGCTATAAGAATGCTTTTAGCTAATTTTTTCGGTACTATTTGTCCAACAATAAAAGGAGAACTCTTTGGCACTGCAAGTGATGATTGAATGTATGTACTGTTGTTGGAACTCTTTTCTTTCTATTTTTTTTAGATGTGTTGTTGTCCAATTTTTGTTGGCATTAATTTACTGTAGGCTAAATGTCACTTTTGGTCATTATGTTTTAGTGTTGCTTCACTTTGATACATTAAGTTTTAAAAGTTTCATTTTGATCTTTTATGTTTTCGAAAGTTTCATTTTAGTCATTTCTTCTGATTTTCATCAATTAGCAAATGTTAGTGTTTTGTTAGTTTTTAAATTTGAAATTATTAATTTAAAATAGTGGCGCTAAAAATCGAAGCAAGTCCAAAATCATTACTGTGACATCAGATATAAAGCTTCTCATCACCGTCAAGACCCAATGTTTCTAATCTATGTTGGTGCTGGTTACTGGTGTGGCTATAGGGTGGCGCACTGGTGTTGTTTGGTGGGTGGAGGTTGTGAATCTGAGTTATTTGTTGACGATGGATGTAGTGTTGCGGAGGTTGCGAATCTAAGTGGGCGATGGTTCTAGTGTTCTATTGTGGTGGTTATGGAGTTTGCAGAAGATGACAGAGGTTGGAAAAGTAAATGTGGTTGAATGCATTTTTAAGATAATGGTGGTTTTAGTCATCACTATTTTAAATTAATTATTTTAAAATTTAATAGAAGACTCATGCTTGCTAAAAGAATCATAAAAAATGATCAAATGAAACTTTCGAAAACATAAAGGATTAAAATAAAACTTTTAACAACATAAAGGGTCAAAATGAAACTTTTAAAAATTAATTTACCAAAATGAAACTTTTGAAAATATAAAGGTTCAAAATAAAACTTTCAAAAACATAAAAGACAATAATGAAACTTTTAAAACTCAATATACCAAAGTAAAATAATACTAAAACATAATAGACCAAAAGTGACATTTAACTTTTATTGTATCATGTATCATGAAATGGGTCTCTCATGCCAAAGCATTCCCAATGGCTTAACTACTTAATCGTAGTCAACACAGAAGATTCTTACTTCACATCACATCACTTGTAATAAAAAATTCCTTCTAAAATCTCTATGTTCTTATTAGTTTTAATAAATTCCTTTTTGTTTTCCTTTCATTATTGTATATGTAAATTTCTTAGTAGTTTCTTTCTCTTGTTTTGTGTGTGTTTAAATAAAAAGGGTAGATAGTTTTAGAGTTTTGTTTTGAAATAATATGAATCCATGTTCATTATGTTTGTTAAAATTAAATCCTTAACTCCCTGATAAACTTCTTCTATAAAATAAAAGTTGGTCATATTTTTTTATTTCTTTTCTTTCTTTCCTTTATTTTAGGGTGAGATAAATATTTTAAAAATTAAAAATAATTTTCTTGATTAATTAGAGGTAATCGTCTTCATGATGGGTGTCGTAGGATGCTAATACCTTCTCTATGCATAATAGATTCCCGAACTCAAAATCTGGTTCCAGAGACCATTTTCTTTTCAAAAGGTTTTTTGGTAATTTTCATCTAAATAAACTATGGTGGTGACTCCTATATTTTTAAACTATTTTTTGTCATCCAACCACCACCCCAGTTGCTATAACCATTATCAAGTATTGAACAATAACGCAAATATGTTACCCGGTAATTGAAGGCCATAACTAAAAATTTAACACACGCTATCCACTTTTAAGGCTCTCATACCTGACGTCCCATTTTGTTGACGGTTTAATTTTGTGCTGGTTTTCGTCAACAAACATAATTTCATACATATTTGAGGAAAGGGATAGATATTTCCTTTCGAAGTCTTTTATCCTCCTTGATAGGTCCTTTACCATGAGCCAATGTGTTAAATTTTTATCATGAGAACAAATTAAAAGAATGTAGTAGAAAGTAAAATGTGGACTAATCATAAAAATAAACTGAAAATAAAATAGTGAAAAAGAAACTAAAGTGAGAAAATTTAAAGGTGTAGAAAATTAAAAGAGTAATGAGTTTTGAGATTGGAAGAAAATGAAAGTTTAGAGAAAAGTGCAACAAATATAAAAGAAAGGGATAAATGTACACTATGAATGCGGTAAAATACTGTAATTGAAAATGGTTGGGAACATTGTAGTGACCTGTCTATCAGTGAGCGTCGAGGCCATGGCAAGATGATATGTGGGTGTTAACATGTTCCAACATTTATTATAGAGTACAAGTCTAATATTTATAAACAAAGATTCCTAACTATCCATAACCGCTACCAACTTCTCCTAAATCTTCACTGTTGATGGCTTTAGTATTCAATCTCTACCATTGATAACCTTCATCTTTAATCTCCACTGTTGATGACTTTCTTATCTTAATGCTTTAAATCTTCAATTTTAGAATATTGTAGCATCAACATAAAACATTATTTTCGATACTTAGTTGAAATAATGTGGGCACTAACAAAAGCACCCAATGTTTATCATTTGAGTGAAGTGAAAAAGAAAAATACTAAAATCTCTTTTCAATTAAATCCAACATCAATGTTGAATTTTCTATTTATATGTGGCAACCATGGAAAGAGACAATAAAATCAATGATAGTATGCAATGTATGATTCTATTTCTATCTTAGAATTGTCATTCTAATGACCAAATAATTATAATCAATGCCATCACTATGCTAAAAATTTCAATTTATAGTGCCTATTATACTATGTTTAATGAAAAATTGTTGTATGTATTGACTCGAAACATATATACAATGCTTTTCCACAAAAGTGTTTTTTATATTAACATTGTATATGGTTTTATAACAAAAATAACAAATTATAAAAGGCTACAACGCTTTTAAGAAAACATGTTATGGTATCTTTACATAAGTACAACATTTTTTCTAATCAATGATGTAGTATCTTTATGAAACAAATCACTTTCTCTTTGGTGCTCATTCAATTTGTTTCCTCCTTTTGTTCTCATTGAGCTCCAAACCATTTCCCTGCATCTCCTTTCACAACTCGCTTCGCCATCGCCCCTAAACCCTCTCTCCGTCTCGAATGATGTCGAACGAGATTGAACTCATGACCTCTTTGTTTCTCCCATAAACCCTTGTGTTCGTCATTGTTTCTTCAACGTGGCTTCTTCATTTTGTGACTACACACCACATTGTTGTTTCCCTTATTTTGTCAATCTCACACTATATTGCTATTTGGTTTCCCTCGTTTGTGCGCAAACTCTAAAATCTTGCAAGAGGTATACAATACATTGCTATTTGGTTCAATTTTTTGTGTTATTCTCTAGAAGAAATTACATGTGTATGTTGAAATGTTAGGGTTTTCTATTCAGAATTTGGGTATTTGGCTCAGTTTCTCTATGACTTTGCACTTATGGCTTTTAGATAATCATGGTATTCTTTTAACTTCTTTGTTTATGCTCTTCATTCTTGCTGAGACCTTTATTTTATTTTCTTGGCATTGAGGCTTGGATTGGGTTTCAAAGGTAAAACCCTCTCAAATTGAAACTATCCCTATTTGTGTCCTAATTTCATGTGTTATTTTTCTTGAGAATCACTTATTAAACATGTTTATAATGTGTAGTTGATTTCTTTTCTAACATGCCCTAGTTTATAATAGTAAAAGAAAAAATATAAATCATATTTAAATCATAATATTTTTAAGGTTCCAAATGGTTTTGAGTTTTGTAGCTCAACTGGTGCAGAAGATCGATTTCAAGAATTCCTTAAAACTGCAAACTTCCAATGCACATAGTACTCTAACTATAACTCTAATCTGGACGAAATCATGATCTTCATTTTAAGTGTACTACATCTATTTTGGCTACTTGAGATGAGAGGATCACTGTTTCACAATGTTTCTCCTCAAAACTGCCTCTTAGAAAGCCTAATTCAAAAGAGATCCTTAGGTGAGGTAACTCAATGTGTAACACATTCTAGGTTCCTATTAATGGCTCAATGTGTTTTAGTACCATAAATACTCCAATTAGTGAGTTTTAGATAGCAAAACCAAGACAAGATGATAAGAGCTAAAAGTCTGCATTCTAGGTATCTTAGAAATTACCCGAAATGGTAAAAATGACAACTTTGACACTACATAGCTCTCTGCATAGGATGAGTTTTGGGACAAAAAATTTTCCCACTATTTTATTACCAAAGTCTAGTCCTCATAATTCCATAACTATCCAACTTATATAGCTCATTTCAGACCCCTAATTCTTTTTTTATGTGAGACCAGTTTCTAAAATCCTATTTTTAGGTATTTGAAATATTTTTTGAGGATTTAAAAAGTTTCTTCGCATGGATTTTAAATTCACCTTTGAAACCCACCTATTTTACAAAGATGGGGTTGGATTCATGCAGGTTAACTTTAACAAGGTGGGATACAAAGATGAGCCATTTGTCTTAGCATCACAAGATCAACAAGTGTTTTATGTCACTGATCATGCTCATGTTAATTGGTCTATTGTGTTGTTGACCAATAAAATAAGTGAGAGTCATAACCAAGATACAAAGGATAACAATACAAAAGATAATCCTTTGTTTGAGATATCACATTTGCTTCAAAGTGATCCAACCATAGATGATATGCTTTATAGAAGAGACGCCCATTAGGATGGGATTTGGACCAATCCATCATTCATTCTATATATGAGATATAAAAGTTTAAATTTGTCTAGGAAGAGGAAAAGGTTAACTTAGACATATTTTTTACATTATATGTGTAATATATTTTATTTTAGTATCTTTATTTTATATTTATGATAACATTTTTGTTATGTCTTTTCTTGTAGGTAAATGGCATCTCCTTGTAGGTAATTGATTTATTAGTATCAACTATAATGTTAGTGTCAAAGTACTTGAAATATTGGTTGTTCATATGTTATGTTTAATCTTTTAGGGGGTCTCCAATTGTAAATTATTATTCAAATCGCCTTCTCTTCTTATGGTTGCACATGGGAAAGTGCATAACAGTCAAAGTGATACACTACATGGTAGACCTCTACCTAATGGTCCCTTAAAAGTTAGTGTTGAAGTTGTTGTGGAGCCAAATACCTCATTGCTAGTACCTAACAATGATGATGATATAATGACAATATAAGATGCAATTTGTACTTTTGTGGCATAACCATTGAACCTTATAAAAGATCCTTCTATGGTATGTTTGAACATGTGTTAATTGAAAATTGTTTGTGGCATTGCCAGTACCTAACTTTATTATTTTTTAGGGTACCAATGTATCTAATAAGAAAGGGGTTCAACATACAATGAGTCTATTGCACGAGTAGCAAAGAGTCAAGGAAATTTTTAATCGTGTTAAAGTGTTTTTGATAATTTATGGGAACACTTTCAAGAACGATGTAATTGATTACTATAACGCATAATCGATAGTAGAGACCCTAAGAAAAAAGACATGGTCTCAAAATAACTGAGCAATTGATTACGGATATGGGATAATTGATTAAACCTAAACGAAGATCTCACTACAAGCTTTTCAAAAGACTTGTGTAATCAATTAAGGATAGTTGTAATCAATTAAAACAGAAAGTTTATGCATTGGAGATGTTTCTTACCTTAGAAAAAATCTTCCTACTTCTACATGATGATGCATAATGTACAAACAGATAAATTAAGAATAAAAAGCAACAATAAATACAAATGTCACTCATAAGGACTTGGACATGTAAAAAGACAAAACTACAAAACTCTTTATCATTTGTCTTCATATTGCTCCCCATCTCTAACAATCTCCTCCTTTTTGGCTTTGATGATGCCAAACTTGAATTGCATTTAATGCATTTGGAGAGGCTTGAGAGTAGAGACTTCTCTTGAAATAGACCTAAAAGTATCTGAATACTATGGTCAAGAGAAGTGTCAAATCATATCATTATCATAACTGAGTAAATGAATGAATGAACAAAAATGTATGTATGCAATGCAATACTTCTCCCCTTTTTGGCATAACAAGGCCAAAAAGCCACAAACATACACAATAAAAAAAATACAAGGTTTGAAAAAGGGAAAAAACATAGCATTTCATTCATATCATTTATCATTACAACTTAAAAAAAATAGAAACAACTTATCATAAAAAATATAACAACAAAAGCAATTGCATCAACAACAAGCAAACACTGAAAGCCAAATAGAATAAACAAGCACAAGCACTAAAACGCAACTAAGCCTCATCCTCATCCGGGTTAAGGAGGTTGTTAAGGCTGAGCCTAGTCTTATGTTTTCCAGCTTGGAAGTGATATTCTCTAAAAACATGTGAACTTTGGCTGAGTGCTCTTCATAGAAGTGAAGCATAACATCCATCTTATGAATCATAAGAGACTCAAAAGGATTCCATTGAGGTGCAGGCTCATGTTGAGCTTCAGCTTCATCTTCTTCCATCTTTACAACGTTTCTAGCAGCAGGCTCTCTAGCCCTTATCCATTCATGATCAACATACCTCATTCCAAGCTTCTTGGCCCTAAGACATCTGCTTAAATATATTCTAAATAGTAATATCAAATGAAACATTCAACTTTTATCTGCCAACAAAGTGCAGAAAAAGGAAAATAATGTGGGATTCACATTATTAGCCACTAAAACTAAGAGGTTGAATCCTCATAATGTGAAATATCACAGTTCTTGAAATGAAAACCAATTCAATACAATTTCATCAATCAATTATTACTGCAATTATTTTTGAAGGTTCACAAATTCATTGGAGTAGAACAAGGATGAATATGCTACTTGACATGGCATGTGCAACAAAAGGTTTGAAGCACAACTAATTTTACAAGGTTCAAAACCTCAATGTTTTCATAAATTGTCAACATTGTGAGGAAATAATAGAATTGTTGAGAAAAGTTTAATTAATCTATTAAATATGTTGCCTCATACTTTTGGATAGGGCCATAGGTCTTAAATCAATAAAGCACCAAAATCCAAAGGAATTGAACAATGTACTATAGAATGAAATACCACTTTTATGGCAGAGTTTCTGCCAATAGAGCTAAACCTGCCCAAGTTTTTGGTCATGTCCCTTTGATTAAAGTATCCATTATGTTGTGTCAATCACTGTTAGCTTTCCTGTTATAGTTTGGGATGAAACCTGCATCAATATTTAATTAAACAAAACACATTTAATAAAAAGATATCTTGTATGCAAGTTTTACCGATTACATGTCCTCTGTATAATGTAAACTTTGATACTTATTTACGAATTCATGTCTACCCTTGATTATATCTATCTAAAGCAACACAACCATAGGAAAAAATATTTTGTAAAATAAAGAAAATGAAAAATACAAATGTCTAAAACAATTTAACTTATTATCAAATAACACCTTTATCAGACAAGACCTTATTCGACTATGAAAGTGTAAAAAATGCTATGAATGATGCTGAGATAACTGAAAAGTTTGGTCTTCATTCCCTCTTTATGATTGCATCCTTAAAATAAAACCACAGAGACCACTATAACAAAAAATAGAGTTCTTCAATGTTCATCCATACTTGATCCTTTTGAACTATTGGTCTCTGGGAGCATCTTTGACATACTCTTCCATGGCTTGCAGAAATGAGGAATAGGGCTTCATATCATCAACTAATAAACTTAGTATATGTTTCCCAAAAGAACTATTGAAAAATCAAGATAAATTTCTTTGACATAAGATCCAACCAATCTGCTCAACTTTGATAAACTTCTTTCCATGTCCAATATCAAGATTACAACATATTTCATAAAACTTTGATAGTCTCTCAGCCTGGATTCAGGTAGAGAATCTTTAAAATAACTGGATAGATAAAGTTAAGAATAGAAAAGGAAAATTACTTCATAAGAGATACCTAGTGCCCAACGCTCTTGTATATATCAAGAGCTTGCAGAGCATCATGGCGTTACATCTCAATAAACTGTCATAATAGTAGTCTCCTAAATACATAGAAAGTTGAACATCAAGCTTCAAATCCATGAAGATAACCATATATACCTTATCAACCAAAGTAAATCCCATTTCATCTTGATGCACACCAATACACTTAAAAAAAAACTCTGAATTCAATATAATCAAGATCCCAAGTTTCTTCAATCACTCCAAAGTAAGGCATGGACGCTCGAATTGGGTTGTTATCTGATACACTACAAAAGCGTTCGGAATCAGCCTCATGGCACACCCCACTGTTATGCACATCACTTTTATCATCCTGTAATTTTGTGTAGAATAAATAGTTGTTGATATCATATCGCTTCCAATTGGGGACATTGAGATTTGGCCCAATAGTTAATAGTCTTAATGTTTTAGAAGCACTGTCATCACCAAAGATTGTTTCTTTAAACCAATTTATGAAACTTCTATTATGCTCTTGCAACACTTTCATCATGTTCATTTTTGGGTGAGTAGCTGTCAGAAATTGTTTGAGTATCTATGTATTGAAGAACCTCTTATGTGTTATTCAATAAATACATATGCACTTGTGAGACCTCCTGTCAACTCATAGTTACAACATTGTATCCTCGTGTACCTTTACCTCCCTGTCTCTCATCATGACGAGTTTGAGGAAGCCCAACAGGTTTCACTGTTTTAGTGTACTCTGAACAAAACTCAATAGATTCTTCAGCAACATACCTTTCAACAATTGATGCTTTTAGTCAGTATTGATTCTTGGTATAACTTTTTTTGACCTTCATGTAACGGTCAACCAGATACATCCACCGTAAAATAAATAGGACCACACGACTTGATCTCCCTCACTAGATGAACAACTATTAAATGAACCATTATGTCAAAAAATGAAGGAGGAAAATACATCTCCAATTGACAAAGGATAACAACAGTCTCATTCTCCAAATCATCAAACTTTTGAGGGTTAATGACTTTGCTATAGATAGCATTAAAGAAAAGGCACAAACTGAAAATAATAGGAATACTTCATAACAACCAAGAGGGGGGGTGAATTGGTTGAACCTTGGTATTTTAAAATCAAATTCAAATCAGAGTTTCAGGATCTTTATCACTTTTAAAACCAAGAAATCTTATACTCAATCAAATAGCTCAGTCCAAGAATTAATAGATTAAAACAAAACTTGCTGAACAATGAATAAGATGAGAATAGAGATATAGAAATAAGAACACAAACAATTTATACTGGTTCACTTCAACAACATGAAGCTACATTTAATTTCTTCTAATTCACACTGAATTAGAGTTCCACTATTATAAAATATTCTTACAAGCTTTTACAAGAACCTCCCTTTTATCAACCCTAGATAAAGAACAGAAATCTAAAACCCAATTATACTTCTAAGGAGAAAGATCCAGAGAACACTGCTCTGATCTTTAAGCTAGAGAACCCTTCTCTAGTCCTAAGCTAGAAGAACCCAATTACAATAGCCAATATCAACAGAATTTATAAACAGAATTACAATCAATGAGTTAAGGAAAGAATCAACCTGATGATCTAGTGAATGACATGCATATGAATGAACAATTCAGGTTGAAAGACAAAAACAATCTCAGAACATTCTTCTTCCTTAACCTTTGAAAGAGAGTTCTTGCTTTAAAGAATCACTCAAATACCCATGAATGTTTTGGTACAAGCAAGAACTCATAGAACCCAGAAAAATCACTTTGGAAGTGTTTAGAAAGCTTGTGTATGCTCAGAATACGAATTGATCAAGTTACAAAACAAGCTGAGCCTTGGTTCTATTTATAACAAACTTTTGTAACTGTCAGTAATCGATTAAACGCTTCATATAATCGATTATTTAACTCATGTAATCGATTAAATTAACCTTGTAATCGATTAAAATGTTCAACAAGGTTTCTGGACATGAGCAACGAGTAAAATAATCGATTATTCCGTCTTGTAATCGATTAAGACAGGAAGCTTCAAAATATCAAAATACACTATGTAATCAATTACGAACATTGGTAATCGATTAAACCATGAAGCTTTTGAAAACAGAATGTATTATGTAATCGATTACGATATGTGGTAATCGATTAAAGCAACAGATCCTGTAAGCATTTACATATAGTGTAATCGATTACTAAATTTGGTAATCGATTAAGATAGGAAGATTACCTTTTCAATTAAGCTTGTGTAATCGATTACAACACTTTGGTAATCGATTCTTCCAGCACTGCTTAAAGTCATGTTCTGTGTTTATACTGAGTAATCAACAGAATTTGTAAACAGAATTACAAAAACTTAACTTGTTGAGTAATAAAGAATTCACCAAGAATCACAAATCAAGATAACAAGAAGATATAGAGATCAACACAAGAACTTATACTGGTTCACCTCTCAACAAGAAAAGCTACATCTAGTTTATTCCAACCAAACCTTGGCTAGAGCTCCACTATTAACAAAAACTGTTCTTTATAAGTTTACAAAAGATCACCCTTTATCAACCCTAGATAAAGAACTGAATTCTAAAACCCTATTAGACTTCTATTGATCAAGACATAGAGAACCCTACTCTAGAAAAGCTTTAAAGAACCTCTTTGAAATAATAACTTACAAGCTGAAATGTAAAAACAAATTACACACAAAAACTAATGAAGAGAAACAACCTGATGATCCATAGTATATGAATGCATATGATTACCAATCTTAATCAAGGTTGAAAGTAAACAAGTTTTAGACCAAACTCTCCAAAAGTTTCTTTGAAATCTTGCCTAATAAATCTTTCAATACACCATGAAGATAAGAATATATAGACAAGAGCTTTGTTACTTAATGAATCTCTTCTTACTTCAAAAGGTTTTGAAAACTATGAAAATTCGTAATGTAGTGAGTTGTTATTTTCAAAAGACCCAACAACTATTTATAACAAGCAGTTGTAACTGAATGTAATCGACTAAATCTCCTAAGTAATCAATTAAAACTTCATTTGTAATCAATTGAAAACAACTTTAATCAATTAAAATGTTCTTGAGTTTTTTGGAAAAGTTATATGGACAAAGTAATCGATTATTTTGATCTATAACTGATTACTACAGGGATTCATTGTTCTATAAATGAACTAAGTAATCGATTACTGATAAATGGTAATTGATTAACATAGTCAAGTCATGTTCTGTGTTTATACTGAGTAATCGGTTACTTAATGTTGGTAATCGATTATTTTGTTCTTCAAAGCTCAGGTAATAGATTACCAATATGTGGTAATCGATTAATACAGTGAAAAATAGTTTTTTTTTCCAAAAACTTAAAACCATGAGCACTTTACTTTGATGCAATCATGAAATCTTATATCTTTTCACAAACCATGTGCTTTTGTAAAATAATGAATGCAAAGGATCATAGGATGATTCTCTCCTACATCAAGCAATTACAAATGCTTTCAATTGAATGACATGTACAAAGCTAAAACACTTAGCCAACTTCAAAATATATCTTGATCCTTCTTCATGCTCCCCCTATATCTAACACATTTTTCTTCACATGCATTATGTCTATATAATGTCTAACATCTAGATCAAACTAGTATGTAAGTGATAGAGTGCTTTTAGTTGAGTATTTTTCTATCCTTCTTAGCTTATTTGACCTCTCTTGGACCTTTATTTTCCTATTCTAATTCAGTTTTTGGCTTAGGCAAGTAAGTGGGCTTAATTGCTAATTGTTGCGTATTTTCGGATTTTTGGCTCACTTGACGTATCTGACTTGTGCAGGACCTATAGGGTGCTACCGATCTCTGAATGGAGCGTTCTAGGAGTCCCTGGAAAGATAACAAAAAGATATACAAGTTTTCTAGAAATAGCCCAAGACCAATTCTATCATTTAGATGGTCATTTTAAGCTTTGAAGTTAGCACCTCTACACTTGTAATTTTGGACTGCGAATTTGACTTTCATGGTTGTAAATAGCAAATAATTAGATTGTTGGGTTTGTTTGTGGCCCATTTAATTTTCAGAACTCAGTCACTATATTTATTAGTGACTTTAGTGAAACTTGGAGAGCACACTTACAATTCAATAAACAAGTTTTACATTTCTTTTCTTTAGTTTTTAGGATCAAAAGCTTGTTCTTCATTGTTCTTCATCTTCTTCATTTCCATTTTGCTATTCTTCCATTTTTCTGCACTCATTTCATGGGGATTTCCTTGGTGATCATCATGGAAGGCTAAATCACTAATCAATCCAAGGATCTAACTCAAGCAAGAGAAGAATTGGAGTTCCGGTTCGGTATTTCGAATTCTACTTGAATGTTCACCTTCTTCTTCAATTTCTATTATGTTTTCATGATTATGAATGCATTTAGGATTGAAAGTGAATTAGGATTATGGATTCATTTCTTAATTTCAAATGATAATCATAAGATTAATTGAATGATAGTTCAGTTAGGGTTGTGGTTTCAATTAATTTAGGAGTAGGATCGATTGAACTGCTTCTATTGAGATTGAATGAATGTTCATGATAAAATCAAATTATGAGAACAATGATGATTCGAATTGCTTGGGTTAGTGAATTGGATTGATGCTTTCTAATCTATTTGACTTTACTCCTTATTAATCTTGTTAATTTCTGCATTGTTCTTTAATTTTAGTTTATGTTCTTGCATATTTTACTTTACGCATACCAACTGTTCGACAAAAATCCCCCCTTATTATTACCAATGATTTGAAGCTAGAACCATATTGATCGTGTCTCTGAGTCGACCTAGGTTAGCTCTGTGCTACAGAATTAGCTTAGTAAAATTGTTTTTGATGCTTCTCGACAAAGCATTATCAGTAAGATCAAAGAATATTGAGCTTTTCTTCCATATGTTCTTCTCAGATGCATCCTTCTTTTGGGTTTTCCCAAAGATAATTAGGATTCTTTTCACCAATCATAAACTTCATTTCCAACTAAGGGTTTTGGCGCACTCTGATTCTCCTGGCTTCCATAATTTTTTTTCAATTGCCGATACGAGTGATAAGGTTTGATAAATCTTCGATATCTAGTATATATTGTCTTCTTTCCATGTTTCAGTTGGATGTAGCTTGTCTCTTTCTCACAGATGGAACATGCATGATGTCCTTTGACATTATATTCACTCGAATTCTTATATGCTAAAAAGTCATTAATGGTACAAAATACCATTGCATGCAACCTGAAGGTTTGCTGGAGATTCCCATCCAACACATCAACCCTGTCTACCCATAAATTTCTCAAGTCTTCAATCAAGGGAGTGAGATAGACATCAATATCATTTCCTCACTGTCTTGGATCCATTATCATCATACACAACATAATGTATTTTCGGTTCATGCACAACCAAGGATGGAGGTTGTAAATATCAGAACGCCAGGCCATGAAATGTGGTTAATGCTTAGCTTAAGTTACCAAAAGAATTCATGCCATCCGAATCAAGTCCAAGCCTTAGGTTTCTTGGCTCATCCCCAAAACCTGGAAACAATCGATCAACGATCTTCTAATGGGGTGAATCAGTTGGATGCTAGAGCAATCCATCACTTTTTTTGCCATCTGCATGCGATATAAGGTTTTTTTGCATCAAGTCCATTAGCAAACAATCGCTTAAACCCTTAAATTATTGGAAGATACTAGCACACCTTTGTTGGACGACCATTGTTTGTGGTTGCATCATCACTACATTCGTCATCCTTCACTTTGTACTGTGATACCCCACATGTCGGGCATTTGCGCATTTTGACAAACTAATTTCTATACAATATGCAATCATTAGGATATGCATGTATTTTTTGGTACACCATACCCATAGGACATAATATCTTCTTCGCCTCAAAGTGATTTTTCGGCAATGTGTTATCTTCAAGAAGCATCTTCAATAACGCAAGCAATTTAGTGAAGCTTTTGTCATTCTACCCAAATCTTGCCTTCAAGTTGACAAAAACTAACATTGTTGACAATTGTGTGACAGTTGTGCACCCCGAATACAATGGATTCTTTGAATCACTTTGTAATTTTTCATAAAAAGGTGCATGTGTTTGCCAAAAATACAATTGTCTAAGATTGCGTATCATGTCCTCTATATGATCTCTAATGTCTACATCAACCGACTCAGTGTGGGAGACTGTTGGCATGTATGACAATTTACCATGTCATATTCATTTTGTATAATTAGGAATAATCTCGTGACATATAAGATGTGATCTTATGTCATTCACTGACTGACATTTCTCATTCCCAAATGTAACACATGGACAAAAAAAAATTTCAACCATAAATGGTGCATTATGTTTAATAAATTCCAAGAATTGTTCAACCCTATTCGCATACTCGTCATTAATGTGTGATGCTATCATCCAACTTCGTTCCATGTTTCCTCTACTGTCATACTCATAAGGTCATCACACATGCATGAACATCTTACTTATTTCATTAAAGATGTGCCTCATCCCATTTAGGAAGACCCTTTCTATACTTGATTTATACGTACAAGTTAAGTATCTTTTCTTAAATTTAATGAAATTTTGGCAGCATTTCACATTGATCTCCAAGTTCACGACATGAAAACGATGACATCAATCCACCATGATCAAGTATCTGTTAGAATTGAAGAAGCTGAAGCAAAGGATTCAAAGATGATTGAAGCAAATGAGTTTTGATATTTTACATGCTCAATTAATTTGATGGCATATGTAATTGTGTTTAAGCTTCTTTCATTAGATAAAGCTTTATAATCCTCATTAGTCACTGATAATTCATAAAGGCAATTAGGAATTGTGTAAAACATTTTCTCACTGCTTTAATCGATTACTTTACAGGCATGTGTAGGTTTTCTGGAAAATGCCTTATGAACATTTTAATCGATTACCACTGGTTCGTAATCGATTAAATAAGCTTTACACAAAATCACAAACTTTTTGTGATAATCGATTATCTTGGGAAATAATCGATTACATAAGGTTCTGCATAATTTTACACAACATGTTCATCTGGTTTAATCGATTACCAGATGTTAGTAATCGATTAAATGTGCATTATTAAGTTTTAGGCACGGTCTTTGTTAGTTGATTAAATGAGTACTTAATCGATTACATGTGTGCATTGAAAAACTGAGTTCATCTGGATTAATCGATTACAAGATGATTTAATCGATTATTCTGTTCGTGACAAAGTTTCAGATATCTGATGAACACTTTAATCAATTATCTGGTTAAAATAATCGATTACAATAGTTAAAATAATTGATTACATTCACGAATTAATCGTTTACAATTAGTTAAAGCGGTTTTTATTATAAATAGAACAACTGGGTCTGTGTTAAAATAAGAGAGAAAAATAGAGATACTCGTGCAAGATTTGTGAAATACACATTCTAAAGCTCTCAAGAGTACCCAAGGCTGAGATTAGTGAGATAATCAAATATAATGAGTATCATTGAGAGTTACTTGTGTTTTTAGTCTTGATTCTCAAGGATTGAAGATTTATTCAAGCTAGTGCTTAAAGAAAGCAATCAAGAAAGAGTTGTATTCATCTGTTGCATATAATTTCATGTTGATTGAATTATTCATATCATTGTAATCGCTCAGGATTATAAGGTGATATCTTTCTTGAACCTAAAGCTTGAGTTTGATTGATATTTGTTGTATAATTATGTTGTATTTCCATATAACATTTGGATTCTTTAAAACTTTTTCTAGAAAGGATTTCTAGAGGGAAGAACAGAGAGGGGATCTCTTGTTCTTGATCTTTTGAAAAGTCTATATGGAATAAATTTTGAATTTTACCTAGGGAGGGTAAGAGAGATCATTTTGTAAGCTTGTAAAGAACAAATATTTGTTATAGTGGAACTCTAACCAAGATTTGGTTGGAAGAAAACTGGATGTAGCCTCTGGGATTGAGAGGTGAACCAGTACAAATCTTGTGTGCATTAGATTTTAGTTTATATTTCATTAAGTTCTTGAATTATAGAATTTGTTCATCATACAAACTTGGTTACAACACAAGAGTGATTTGATTGGTGAAAGAAATTGTTTTCTAATTGGTTTTGAATAGATACGATCCTTTTGAAGTCTTTCATTGTTATAAATTTTTGAAAGGAAATTTTAAAACTCAGAGGTAAAACCAATTCACCCCCTCTCTTGGTTTATTTGCATAAATGTTCATTGTATTTTTCAATTGGCATCAAGAGCTCGTTCTTGTAATTTGCTCAAGATCTTTTTAAAACCCTTGACAATGAATACTAATCAAATAACATTCAAGGAGGGAGCCTTATTGAATAGACCACCTTTGTTTGAAGAACATTTTACTTTTTGGAAAAACAGGATGCAAATCTTCATCCAATCTAATGACCCGGGTGCTTGGAATTGTATTGAGAAAGGCCCTTTCATTCCTACCAAATTTGTTGATGGCAAATCAATACCAAAAGAATGGGATGAAATGTCTGAAATAGAAAAGAAAATGGTTCAATATGATTTCAAGGCAAAGAATATGATAATTTCTGCATTATCTTCCGATGAATTTTTTAGGACTGTTAGGTGTAAAAGTGATATGTTGCTAGCATATGTAGTTTTTAGGTTGAATTTATTAGGAAATTAAGCATATAATATCAAATAAAGGCCAAAATAGATATAAATTGCATTATTATTGATTCTAGTACTAATTCATGCAATTTTGATGTAGGAGCCAAGAAAAGGAATAAAAGAAGCAAAATAAGGAGCTAACTGATTTTGACATCTCGCGCCAGACGCGCCATTTACACGCCAATCACACTAGCTACTCTGTAAGTTCACGTGGATCACACCAGAAGCTGCGCTACTCGCGCCACACTTACTGGAGGATGACGTTGGTCGCGCCAGAGCTCGCGCCAGTCGCACTGACGTCACGGGAATTACAATTTTTCTTAAAGATAACATAAAATTGATAGCTTTTAGGGTTTTTATAACCTAGACATAAATAGGCAAGTAGTAGGACGTATTAAACGCATTAGACAGAGATAGAGTTTAAAAAAAGAGGCAAGAACAGAGGAAGGAGAAATCAAGAGCAGTAGGGAAGAAGACAAAGAAGGGAGGCAAGATTGAGGGGTTTATAGCTCTTCATCCTTTAGTTCCTTTCTTTCCTTCTTCTTTACGTTGTACTAGGTCAGACATAATCATGTCTGGCTAAATTCCTTTTTAATTGTGGTGGAGCCAAAAGCCAATGTGAACTCTTGTGTGTATTGAATTGATATTAATAAAGTTTATTATAATTGTTTTTCTCTATCTTGTTCTTTAATTTTTGTTGCCATTGATAGACTTGATCAATCTATTAGGGGTTCTAAGGGCTAGAATTCACAATAGGGATATTGGGGTTTTAGTTTCTGAAAGCAGTAGAGTGACAATTTCGACATTACCTAGGGATAGGGATGAAGGATTGCAAAGAAATAAATATGCCAGCTCAAAGCTTAATCTAAAAGGGGATTACTAAGGAATTAGAATTCTTGAGTAGGTTAAAGGGTTAAATGATCGAGGAATCAGGATTTAACTAATTAAGTAAGGCATATCTTTGAGCAATTATATTAAGTGAAATTAATTATTAATTCAATTACATAAGTAGGGAGCAGAGGTGATTGTGCTTTAACCACAATTATTTCTAAAGTCTGTTTAATCCTCAATTAACATTGTTTTTATATTCTCTTAGTTTAATTCAATTTACAATTTCTCAAAGTCAATTCAAAATCATATTCTCTTCAATTATATTATTTTTATTCCAATATAAAGATATAAATTATAAATAAATTTAGTGTCTCAATCCTCGTGGGAACGATATCTTACTTATCATTTTATTACTTGAACGAGCGGTGCACTTGTCGTGAGTTACGTGTCAAGTTTTTGACGCAACAAGTTTTTGGCGCCGTTGCCGGGCATTGATTACGCTAATTTACTTGTGATTTATTCTTTAATATTGGATTTCTGTTATTACTGATCTATTTTCTAAGTTTATGCGAGGATTAAGTATACCTGAAATCTTACAGTTTGATCCAGAAATAGAGAGAACCGCAAGAAGAAACAGGAGGTTAGCCAAGCAGAGACAAGAAGCAGAAGGGGATTCTAATTTAGTTGAGGAATTAGACCCAGAGATGGCTAATAGAGGTAATTGGTAGCCACCACAAATGTAACACCCTTAATTTTCCATATATATGTGCATTTTCTTATAAATATGCATTTCTAGGCAAATGACATAAATACCCTTGGATACTATTGAAAATGACCAAAATGTCCTTAGGCAATTCCATAAATGATAGTTAGGTCCCTAGGAAAAATGACCAAAATACCCTTGAACATTTGTACAAATGACCAAAATGCCCTTCTAGCCCTGATAAGGTCATATAACTCTGGTAAGGTCCTGGAAACCTAATAAAAATATAGAATGATCCCGAACAAGGGATTATTGATATTATTAGCAGAGAAAACCTATGAGATAGAAATTTTTAGAAATTTTGAAAGATAGATAAAAAAGAATTGAATTTAAAATAAATCTAAGTTTAGTAAAAACACAAAAGAAAGAAAGACACAATCTAGAGAATTTTCTCTTCATTATAGTGGGAATGGATTCTTTAATAAGTGATCTAAACATTTTACTACTTAAAAACCAAATGGACCAATAGAAAATTAGATAAAACCATTAAAAGAAATTGTGTGACAACTTATTAAATGTTAACTTCAAGATAGTTTCTAATTAATTTTGGAATTTTATCTTAAGGAAGCAAGTTAGATTAAGGTTTTCTAAAATTCAAGAAATGATTTTATTCAATTCAAAAACTTGAGTTAAGAAAAAAATAAAGCATAAAATTCCTAAAACCAAGAGCTATCCACGGTTTTTAGCTAAAACTAAACCATATTACCAAAATCAAGTTAACAACCGTGCACTTCATGGAATAAGGGAGAAAGTTTTAGAAAAGTGTGGATTAAACCATTTGAATGGTTAAAAATCAAGGGACAAAGTAATTAGGCCACTTGGAAAGTTAAGATAATGACATAAAGCAACAAAAATCTACCAATATCAAGCCATTCCACGTGAAGGAAGAAAACACAATGAAAGGCACCAAGTTTGATAAATGCACGGATGAAACAAGAAGCCAAGGGAATGAAGTAGAAAAATCTTGAATTAGGAGCACTTGGAAGCAAGCCATTGGTTAGCCAATAAGAAGTGACCAGCTAAAAAGCAAGGAATCTTGAGATATTTTTCTTTAAGGCAAAAAAACCTAGCAATATAAATGGTTGGTAGGGACCAAAGTGGCTGCTGATTTTCACACGGACAGCACCTCCATTTCAGCTATTCCTTTCACTTAAAACCAAAAACTAAACAAAGGACACACACCAAAGAAGGTCACCTGAAAAGAGCTAGGTGTTTTGAAGACAAGTAGCTAAAATTCTAATCAAGAAAAGCCAAGGTATGCGGAAGTATTTGAGACATATGGTTTAAATATTCATTAGGTTATGTTACTATTTATTTCCATAGGATTTAAGCTATGTTATCTCTTACTTTTATGAGATTAAAGCTTTGTATACCATGTGTTTGTCAAAATGCCTCAATGAATTAAATTGGTACATAAATGATAATTTAGATAATTAACCTTAACTAACCTAAAGAATAATGAATTTGAGTTTAGACTAACAAGAAA